>CAUYSK010008056.1:0-21461 GCA_963575035.1 Avahi laniger
TTATTACACATGGATTTTTTGGGGTAAAACTTGCGCCAAGTACACCTGCCTTTCCCGCCTCCCCTGCCACCTCCTCCACCCCTTGTGCCTCTGCCTCCCCCCAGGCACCAAGAATAACCCCTCCTCTTCCTCCTCTTCCTCCTCTTCCTCAGTGTGAAGATGATGAGGATGAAGGCCTTTATGATGACCCACTTCCACTTAATGAATAGTAAATATATTTTCTTTTCCTTATGATTTTCTTAATAACAATTTCTTTTCTCTAGCTTACTTTATTGTAAGAATACAGTATATAATACATATGACATACAAAATATATGTTAATTAACCATTTATGTTATTGGTAAGGTTTCCCATCAACAGTAGGGTATTAGTAGTTAAGTTTTGGGGGAGTTAAAAGTAATATGCAGATTAAAGTGCACAGGGGATCAGCGCCCCCTCATTGTTCAAGGGTCAACCTCCCTATCCTACCCTCATCTCCAAGAAAGAGTCATTTCTAATCTCCAGCCCGGACTCTCTCTGACACCCCCGTCCCACAAATCCAATTTCCTAGTCTTCCAGGGGAACACCCTCCATTGTCAGAAACACGACTCCACGACCAAGGACATCACCTCGCTGCATAGTTAGTTCCCTGCCTGGGTTTCATTCTTGCTGTATATGGATTCATCGTTCTTGCAGCCACAGTCATTAAATGACTTCCTCTCCCTCCTCCCCTGGGTCCTGCCGGTCGTCTGTTCCATGCTGGGTCATGTTCGCAGCACCCTGTTGACCTTAGCCCTACTGCAGCCACTGTGCCTCCTAGCCGCTGTTCCCGGTCTCCAGCCTCCTGGAGCCACCACCTCCAAATCGCTCTGACATTCGTCTTCCCAAGACACAGCATTGGTCAGGTTGTGTCTCTGCTCAAAACTGTTTACGAACATCTGTTTGTCGCATGCACTGGGTGCTTCCCTAACTTGCCTGAGGTATTAGTCTTAATTGAGAGAGCAATTGGTTGGTTGAATTTTTATTTATTATTTACTTATTTTATTTTTTGGTTGTTTGAATTTTTAAAGTGAGAATTCTGGAGATTCTGGTTCAATAAGCCTAGACTAGTGCCCAAGATGTTTTTAATATTGTCTTATTTTTGTATTTTTTTTAGACAAGTGATTCTCACGACCAGCAAATTTGGACAACATCACCCAACAGCCCAAACACCTTGGCCAGCCCCGTAGAGATTCTCCCGGTGGCTGCAGCTCACCCACCCTCCTCTTCCTCCCACCACTCACGGGGAGGTGTGAGCTGATCCGGCCCATGGTCTGCTCAGAGCTGGCTGAATGCAAGTCTCTCCACATTTCCTCTTTTGGGTTGCTTGTCCCTTTTCTCACGTCGAAATCCCACTCATCCCTCAAGGACAGGAAGCGACCCCACTGCTACACAAACCTTCCTCATCTGTCTTTCCTCTTCACCTGCTGTTCCCCTTGTGCCGTGACATCACTTCACGCGGTGAGCTCTGATTGGGCACTTCCCATTTTCCTGTCTTGTCCTGGTTTTCTTTTCATTCATCATCTACCCAACTAGATTTTCAACTTTCTGCAAACAGGACCTGGGTCCCAGGCCTCCTTGTGTCCCTAGAGTATGTGGCTCTTACAGGACAATAATTACCTAGTCTACTACTCTCAACTAAAGCAAATTGTTTGTTTTCTCTCCTTGAAACCTTGAACCTAGTGATGAAAAGTGCCCCAGTGTTTTTATTGAGTCATGAGTCATCCATTCATTCAGTAACTATCTGAGAGATGATTACACGTCAGGCCACCTGTCAGGCACTGTGGATGCGGTGGTGAATTGGAGCAGTCCCTGGAATAAATGCAGTTTCCGCTGCAGAGCAAGGAAGCGGACAACACACCAACAGCCAGCAAGTGACCCTATAGTGTGTCAGATGGTGACAAGTGATATATTTGCTATCTGATATATGTCACATCAGAGGCACTGAGTTGAAAAACATAAATTTAAAATGGGTCTCTGTAATAAACTCAAGAGATTTCTAATAACCTGAAAAAGGCTGAGCCAGTGAGCTGGAGGATGGAGCAGCCCAAAGAGTTAACATCTGTGTCTGAGCTTCTGCAGTCCAATCTGATGCCTGGATAGCAAAATTGGATTTGATCCATTGACAGGAAGGAAAAAAGATGAATCAGAGATTGAGAGCAGAAAAATGATAACTTGTAAGATCTGCTTAGAACCATGGGCATTTTGCAGCTAACATTATCTTCACGGTAATCTGAGGAAATCCACACACAAGCCAGGAATCATCCCTCCCACTTAACAGATCAGCAACATGGGATCCTGGAGACTGGGGAACACACCTGTGCTCATGTAGGACCTGGGGGAGGATCCCCAATGTTCCACCCCAAAGTTCTTTCCACCAGATCATAGAAAGTTGCTTCTTAATAAAGTGGGATGCAGGATCTCTAAAATGCTAAACATAATAATACCAACTAAAGTCTTGTGTATCTGTGCTCAGCACTATCCTGCGACTTTGCATTAACTGCCTTAAGCCTCCCAACAAATCCATGCAGTGGATTCTACCTTAGTCCAAGCCCCAAGAGGTTCTGCAGTTCATAGGTGCTAGTAAGTTGTAGGGCTGAACTTTGAAACTAGGCAGGCTGGCTCCTGGTGCCAACATCCACATCTGTGCTGGACATCCCAACCCAAGGCCAGTGGAACCCATCCCAAGTTCAGTCAATTCTTCTTATTCCAGAATTTCCCAGTGCCAGTCTTCAGGATGAGCCCTGGGAACTGATCTGTATCACTGACTCCCAACAATGTGAGGCCAAACCCCCTAGACTGATATGTTTGTTCACCTTGGCCCGACGGAGAGAACCGGAAGCCCTCAGGTCATGGTTGCTGGATATTATGAGGGTGACATTTGGGAAGAATGCTGCAACTCAAAGAAAGGGAAGAGGCTGTTCTTTGGAGCCAAGCTATTAGAGCTTAGGGATAATCTTTTCAATTTATTTTGCTTCTCTAGCTGAGGATTCATGTCTATTCTAATGTTATTTTTAATGTTTATGGACTAGCTGCACCACCTCCCTGCACCACCCAACATATCATTTTCTTCCATCCATCCTATTTCCCTGGGGAGCCTTAGGTTGAGCCATGTGCTTGTTATCCAGAATTTATTAATAGCCATCTCTGTCCAACAACACGCTGTTGTTCCTCTCATGTCAGCACGGAGAGAACAGAGAATACTGTATTCATTCTGGCTAAACAAATAAATAAAACGATAGTGTGTGGGAAGTGTGGAGAATGGAGTTAAGGCAGGGAGAGTCAGATGCGTTGTACAGAATAACAGCACGCCGGCCTCCTGCAAGCCGGCGCAAGCCGCAGAGCGCCGATTCCACCTCTGCCCCGTCAGGGAGACAAAGCTGCGGAGACTTTTTTCAGCTACTCACTTCGTGATACGAGGAGAAGTCTAGAAAAATACATTCTCTTCTGTATCATTTTGTGATAATCACGTCTAGGCTATTTCCAGGTGCCAGGTGAAGACAGAGAGAGAGAGCCTGAATTTTCACATGCTGGGATTCTCCAGGCATTTTTACGGCTTATGGAGATGAGAAAGTGAACCACAGAGATCGGCAATCCAGGGCGTGTGGCCAGGGTCGGAGCAAACGAAGAGCAGGTGAAGGTCTCTGCGGTTACAACGGCGAGTTGGGCCGGCCAGGCGACGCTGTGGCCAGCACCAGCCTCCTCGTGCCCCTGCATCAGCAGGGCATCGAGCTGCCCAGTACTGAAGGTTGGATGGAAAACACTAAGTTGTTTTGTTATAATCATCATTATTATTAATGAGAATTTCCCAAGTTATTCTTAAAGGAGTTTCTCTCAACTCCCATTTCCATCCAAAATGACTCAGTAGCTTGTGTGACTGGCAAAGTTTCTACTTCAAGAACAAATCTTACTCTGGTTGTTAAGATTTCCCAACAAATGGGATGAAAATGATAGTATGAAAATGTGTGTGGTCACCCTGCATTGGATTCATCATCTACGCTGATGAGAGCAAGAACAGAGATGAAATAACGTCTCTCTTAGAAATGACAACAAAACGGGCCTGTACAACTCCTACGTTAGTCAGCCGGAGCCGCCCGAACAAAACGCCACAGGCTGGAGGACTTAAACCACAGAAATTTATTTTCTCACAACACTGGAGGCTGAACGTCCAAGATCAAGGTGTCAGCAGGGCTGGTTTCTCCTGTGGCCTCTCTCCTTGGCTCGCGGAGGGTGCCTTCCCCCTGTGTCCTTGCACTGCCTTCTCTCTGCGTGTTCCCTGGTGTCTCTGCGCCGTCTTATAAGGACACTAGAAATATCTGCATTAGCATCCCACCCTCGTGACCTCATTTAACCTCAATTACCTCTTTCAAGTCCTTGTCTCCAAAAACGGTGACATTGGAAGTCAGGGCTTCAATATGTGAATTTTGTGGTGACACAATTCAGCCGATAAGAGCTCTTTATCAATGACAGTGTAACGCCAGAAAAAAAGATTGTTCAAAGTTATTTCTTTAAAATTATCAAATAAGAGATATCATTATTTGAATTATTCTGGAGTCAGAAATAACTATTTGGAATTAACCTTGAATTATTCCACCACCATTTCTTCAACTCATAGATTAAGAAAGGCATTTTTTACTAGCTGGAAGAATTTTCCCCCAAAAGCTCATGAATGAATGAAACATTGATACAACTTTATTTTTAATATGGCACTTAAAAAAAAAGGGCTCAAACATTAATAATATTTTATAATCATGAATAAAAATTCATTGTTACTTAAATTTTATTTCACTTCAGGTCAATAATTATTTTTTGGCTAATGTTTTATTTGTATTCATTTAATCCACTGAGAACTTACATGAGGTTAATAATATATTTTTAACATTATGGTTTTATAAGTTTACATTTTACTAGATGTTTCTGAATTTGTTTGCAAATTTTTGTCTTTGCAATGTTACTGAATGCTCGATATGGCTGACTTTTTAATGACTTGTGGACAGTGTTGGGAAGCTGCCTTCTGCTCCCACTGCAATCTGGGAGCTGGCTCTGACTTTAGTCCATGAGTCAGACTTTCTGTTCCCCAAACTCAACACACTTGCTCTACCTGGCCTTCAGGTAGGGCTTCACCTGAGCAGTTCCCGCAGCCCTGAACGCCCAGCCCAGGAGGACGGCCACAGCATCTGTCTCGTCCTGTCTTGTTCACCTCTGTCTCCAACAGGCAACAGGGGTGCAGTGAATACTGCGGGAGGGGCTGGTGGCACTTTTCTAGATGGCTCCAGAGCCCGTCTTCTGGGTTCTGGCCCCTTCTTCCCTGGCTCTGGGCCTTTGGCTGCTCTGCCCTTGTCCTTGGACTGCTGCTCCTTGGTCTGTTTCACTTCTCTGAATCGTGCTCTCAAGCCCCCACCCCCACCCCAATGGTCTCTGGGCCTTGCTGGCCTGTGACTTCAGTGGGGCACGGTGTTTCTGGGGATGCTCCTCAGCACCATGTCACCCCTCCTGGGTAGGCGCCAGCCCCGTCTCTGCCTGTCGCGGTCAGGTAGATAACGAAGTTCCTGTTTCTGAACTGAGTGGCGCGCCCTGCCTTGGCCATTTCCAGAGCAAAGATGACCAACGAGCGGGGAGCCCCAGGAATGCTCACCCTTGCTGGCTCAGCCCGCCAGCCACCTCCTCCTCGGCTTCCCGGGGCTTGCCAAGGTCCCCTCATTGCACACTTAAGTACAGAGAACAGGTTTTCCTAACTCCACATTTAAAAAAACACAGAGTGAGATGGGAAGGGGGCATGACAGGGCTTCCAGAGTCCCCAGAGGGTTCCATTTCCTCATCTAGGTGCTCATTACACAGGGCGCTCAGCTCGTGAAAATTCAGAGAGCTGTCTACTTGCCATTTATACAGTTTCAGTATGTGACACTCAATAACGAATCCCCTCCCCGCATAAAAACACACACTGAGAAGCAACGTAAAAGACAATTTTGAAAATGGAAAAAAAAAAAACCATAACACCACACACTCTTCATTTTTGTGCAATTCACTTGGGAGTCTGTGGATATACACTTTATTTTTGTGCAGATCTTTTTTGCATCCTGCTTTTCCCACTTAACATTATGTAATAAACATTTTCTCACAAGTTAGTGGTTATAATTTTAATTTTAATGGTTTCATTTTTACCCACTGTTAAATGAAATGTATGAGAGACCCTAGATTTGAACTGAGCTCCTGCCCTGGGTCCCAGTAGACCACACCAAATGGATTCCCTCATGCTCAAGTCTTTAACACCTCTGAGTAGTCTGTTACACGTGGAAACTGTGTAACTGTTCTCAGACCGAGAAGAAAGCTACTCTCTGAGGCTGGCTTGAGAGGGTCTAAGGAAAAAGCCAGGTCTTTGGGGCAGCTCCTCCCTCCTCGTCCAGCCCGTGGGAACTAAGTGGAGAAGTGGGTAACTCTGGGAAGCATGGGTTCCTTCAGTGAAAAGTTGATTTTTGTATGACACTGTATCTAGCATCTGGTGCACTTGGATTTTAATCTCTCATCAGTTGCTTATTGGCAAATGACTCTGAGACTTGGATTCCTATTCTTTGAAAGGAGAAGAATGCCTACATCACAGGACTCAGGATCAAATGTGATTACATGTGTGATGTCTAGCACATAGTAGGTGCTCAAAAAATCTTAGGTAAATCTTAGATGAGTGGTTGAAGAGATGAACGATCATTAGACTTCCCTTCAAACACTCTTAGCACACAGGCTTTGGATCAGAAAGACCCACATTCCAATAACTGCTTACTAGAAGTTCAACTCAGCTCACTCAATTACTAGCTAACAGACTTTAGGGGAGTCACTTTGGCTCTCTGCACCTCAGTTTGGGATCATAACAGCTAATGATGGCATCGTTGTGAGAAGCGATGTATGATCGGAACCGCTGGGACATGGTAACCTCTAGATAATCAGAAGATGTTAAACTGTTCTTTGTGTGATGTTTAATTTGCTCAGCCAGGGAATAGGGAACCAGCTCTCAGCTTGCTTCTGGCTCTGAGACATTGGGAAAGTTACTTAACCTCTCTGTGCCTCAGTTTTCTCACAAGTAAAGTGATAATAAAAGTAGGATATATTATTGGGTATATAATAATAATAATCACAGCAATGGATGTTTTTAGAAAAAGAACTAAATAGAATATCACAAATCCTAACACTGTGCTTGGCACGTACTCAGTAGATCTTTTTTGAATGGAAGAGGGAAGAAAGAAGACTCGCAAAAATAACTGGAAGTCCCATCTCCATGATGAGAGGACATGGCAGCACCTGTGCGCCCAGGTAGGCGTTATTTTGGGAATTAACAATTCAAGGCTCCTGTGCTGAAGCAGGCCTCTTGGGCTCTTTGCTGAGTGCCTGTCACCAGCTCTCTAAAGCTCTCAACGTGGTGAGGACTCTTCGAGTCTGATGTTTTGAGACTTAGAGGTATTTTTCCATCATTCGAGGTGGCCATCTTCCTGTCAAAAAAAAGAGGGGAGAAAAAAGTGGTTTCCCCACTCTAATCAGAAATCTTTTCATGTAGGCAAAAGGGGAGGCAGCTCGGATATTCAACCTCGATTCCATTTTAAACCTCTCTACTCTCTCTGGTTCTTCCAACACACACTGGTGCAACGTACGTCTTCCTAAAGCCCAGCCCCAAACAAGACACTGTCCAGCTCAGAAACAGTGCTTTTGTATTGTGTGGTGAATTATGTTTAAAAAGGTTAGACTCTGTATTCAAAACCCTCCAGAGTCTGGCCCCTGTCCAGCTCCCTGGCCTCACCGCCCACGAATCTCCAACACCACCTCCGCGGGCTGGCCCAGCTCCGTTGCATACTGAGCCTGGATCACTTTCCGGTGAGTTCTCATCTCTTTGTCTTTGCTTATACTGTTTCTCTGCCTCATCCATCTCCCTGTGTTGAAATTCTTCCCATTCTTCAAGAACTATCTACACTGGGGAGACCTCACCTGTCCTCCCCATCTGGTGTGTTTCTCATCTATTTTAATCTAATTAACTCTTAATTCTTCCTTTCATTTTATACTTCATTGATAATGGTCATTTTGATGGGACTCTTTGCCCCAGGTCCACCCCGCTACTGGAACATAATACCGTTTGGGGCCAGGAGGACCGTGCCTAGCCTGTACTTTGCACAGTGTACACACTCAAATATTTGATGAATTCAGTGATACTTACTTACATCCAGAAATCAATTCAAAGGATTTTTTAAATGGTTCCCTCAGTTTTAAAATCCAGTTCAAATATTCATTCAGCAATCATTTTCCGCACATTTAGTAAATGATAAGAGCTAATTTTTTTTACTTCTCTTGACAAGATTTCAAGATGATATTAACAAAAGAAATGAAGAGACATGACAATTGCACAAATGCAGGATGCAGGGAGCCCACAGTTAACAGTGGCCGCGAGAGAAGGTCCAAGGGAGCTGGCGGAACACAGGTTTCGTCTTGCGGCAGGAATAGCTCATGCCACCTTGGTGTGTGTTCTTGGAAATAGTGACCAGATCCAAAGACATGATCACATAACTGCATCAGATCATTGTGCATGTGTGTGAGTTGTTCCCCAATAGGCCAGACTCGTTTTTCTCTTACTGACGTTAAAAATATTAATAGTGATGACATTCCTCACTGGCAGGACTCATCATTATCCAGGAAATCTCAGTGTTAAGTCTTCCAGGAAATTTTATGGGGATCTTCTGGAAAGTGAGAATGTAACTGGGTTACTTTCTATTAAGGCCTGTACTTCAAAGCTGGACCCTTCTACTTGACAAAAGCAGATCCACAAAATCCACAAACCAGATAAATCACACTGTGAGAACTTCCTAAATTACTTGCAGAAAGAAGAGCACATGCAACAGAGTAGCAGTTTATAATGGGCAATGATTTACCAAAATTACAACTAATCCTGAAGCCACTTTATTCTAGAAAAGCTAAGGACACACTTACCCCCATGAAAGATGATCTCTCTTACAGGATGGTGGATTCCCTCATCCGAAAGCACAGTGCATGCGAGGAGTGGAGTGTGTGTGTATTTCTGTGTTGAATAAATATTTTTAGAATTCCATTTTAATCTATCGGTTTTTTAACTATTAATATATCTCTTTGCATTTTAAATGGTTGTTTTAGGGATGAGGACATAGATTTTTAACTTTTCACAGCCCACTTATTGTTAATGTACCACTTCATGTAAAGTAATGAATCCTGCAAACTTACAGGTTGATTGATCTCTGCCTCTCATCCTTTATGCTGTAGTTATCATATATATTACACTTACATACTTTATAAATCCCACATATTAACACCATGTTATGTTTGCTTTAAATTAGTCATGGTTTTTTGAAGACCTGTGATTTGTGGTATACACATTTATGATTTTTTTAACTTCCTGATAACAATTAACTCTTTATCATTGTGAAATGTCACCCTTTATCTCTACTAATACTTTTTGTTGTGAACTCGATTATCTGATATTAGCATAGCTGCCCCCGTATTCTTATGCTGTATACATGGTGTATTTTTTAACATCCATTTACTTTCAACTTATCTATGTCTGTATATTTAAAGTACATCTTGCTTTTTTGGGTTGGGCCTTGCTGTTTTATCCATTCAGACTATCCCTGCCTCTGAGAGTGTTTAGCCCATTTACATTTAATATAATTTTTGATATGGTGAGATTCAGATCTACCATTTTACTCTTTGTATACTGTTCATCCTATTTGTTGTTGGTTCCTCTGTGCCTCCTTTCCTGTTTCATTGAAGTTAATTGAATACTCACTAGAATTCACTGTATTTTTATGACTATAGATGACATCGCTACTTCCTTGTCTCTCTCACTGTCTCTGGTTTTCTGATTCTTTTAGTTCTCTAGCTGCTGCCATCTCCAAAGGGAGACACGGAGCAGGCTCCCTTTCCCCACCCCTCTTCATGCCCTCACTCCTCCTTTCCTAGCACAGGAATCTCTGTCTTGCTTAGACAAATGCACACATTCACCTGCCTGCAGAAGAGTGAAGGGACACTCTCTGGGGACACAGCAGTAGCCCATTTATGACTTTGCACAGGGGCCTGCTTTTCCACTGGTTGAGCCTTTTCTGCGGCTAACTGAAGGGGTTCCTTGAGTGGCCTACATGACATTCATAATGTCCAGGATCACAGCTTTGAGAAGTAAAGGATATTTGTTGAGGAAAGTTCAGGAAGGCAAAGCAGATGCCTTCATAGCATAGCTTAGAGCATTGCCGAGCTCTGGGTACTCTGAGTTGTAAAGCAGAGACAGCAGGACTGAGCCCTGCCTCGCAGAGGGCATCTGCTGTGCTCTTAACCTGGTTCTCAACACTGGCCACACATTGGAGTCACCGAGGGGCTTGAGAAGAAGAAAATACTGTTGTCAGGGCACATCCTCACACCGATTAATTCAGGATCATGGGGCTAGGTCCAGACAGTGGGGTTTTTCAAAGCTCCCAGGTAATTCTAACATGCAGCCAGGATTGGCAACCAGCAAAGTCATAGTCCGGGTCTCAGTAGAGGCTGAAGCACCCCAGACTCCATCTTCCTCCTGATTTCCTGCCATCTCCACTTCCCCTTCCCATTCATCCCAGCTCTCACTCTGGGAACTTTCACTCAAGCAACACAGGCGAAGAGGGTCAACTGGGGACAATTCCCCACCACCACCACAAGGGATATTTGGCAATGTCTGAAAACACTTTTGGTTGTCACCCCTGGGGAAGCCGTGCTACTGGGATCTAATATGTAGAACCCAGGGATGCCAGCAAACATTCAGTAATG
The DNA here is from genome assembly GCA_963575035.1 of Avahi laniger. NCBI lineage: Eukaryota > Metazoa > Chordata > Mammalia > Primates > Indriidae > Avahi > Avahi laniger. The sequence goes on from CAUYSK010008056.1 coordinate 10,813, forward strand.
CATAGATCGGCCCCCAAAACAAATGTTAATAGAGCGGAGGTTGCGAAATCTTTGTCTACAGGAAGGGGAGATGTGTTGCGGTGGCGTTAGGTCATGGCTGCTCACCCTGGACACAGCTAAGACAGGAGGGGCCTGTGCACAAACTTTGGGCTCCAGTCCAATGCACCAGTCACTTACTATGACCACTGGACCCTATCAGCAAAGAATTTTTTCATATTCCATGTCGGGGAGCTGATCTGCTCTTATCAGAATAAACCAGATATGAGGAAAGGCTAAAACCGTGAAAAACCAAAATTCCAGAGAGACTAGGGATAGGGCAAAAAAAATAAATAAATAAAGGAGAGTAAATATTATTTGCAAAGTCTATAAACTCAGAAGGTACACTGTGGCTGTGCACAACTATTAGCCCATGAAAAATTAATTCTAGCTTGCATTCAGTAGTAACTGACATTAAAAAAAAAATACTCAAGTAATTTTGAACAGCACCATCATGGCCAATGCCACTGTCTAGGGGAAGGCGCTGTCAATCACTGAGTCTGTGAAGCAGAAAAACAGTAATTTCAGAGAGCTTGCAAATCACCCAAGTAGCGGTCTGTTTTCAGGTCTTTTTTCCGTTTAAAATCATTCGAGAATTAGCTAGATGGAAAGCACTCCTTTGAAAATCTGAAGATAGAAGTTTTATTGGTTCTCTTCAGACCAAAGGAGGGAAGAGAAGGCAGTGGCCACAAAGCGAATGGAGTGTGTGTGTCCTTCACTCCACACCTAATGAATGGAACAGTCAGACGAGTCGACCTCAGTCGAGAAGGGGAAAATGAGCTGCGTATACGCAATTTGTCGGCTGCAAGCGGTGGGGGTCAGAAGCAGAGAAAAGGGTCCTGATTCCCCAACAAATAAAAATACCTGCTTTTGTGAGAATGTTGAGATCCGTTAATACAGGCTGACAGTGCTGCAATGGATGGAGGCTGAGCCTTTAATTCATAACAACCACAGACGTCCAATTCCCAGGAGGAGCTTGGATACTAGCGGGGAAGAAAGTCAGTTCTATTTCATGGCAGGGCCTTCCTGGTTAGACAAGTGTTAACAGGAGCAGGCAAATGTTTTACGAGTGGCACAGCTGTTAAGGTGTCACCTCTTGAGTTAGAATAGGAGCTTCCTCCTAGAAAGGAAATTTTACAGCAGAGTCAAAACCTATATCATGCTTTTTTCTAGTTCCACAATAGCACATGTCTAAGGAAGAAGTATCAGTTAGAAATGTCCAAACATTGGGGGCATTTTTGTCTGTATCCAATCACTTGGTGTCACTTTCTAAAATTTCTCTTCTCATTCCATTTTAGCTCTTGAGACAACAAAAAAAGGATAACTGAATATTAATTTGAAGATAAAACATACCTTATTCTCCACATTTATAACCATCCTGAAGCTAAAATTGGCGGATCTGGCTGCCATTACTTCAGCTGTTCTGTCCTTGGCCCCACTGCTCTTAGTCTGAGTGTTTTCAAGGTCAGAAGAAGAAGGATCCGGAATTCTTGGATTCTTTTTGTTTGTTTGTTTGTTTGTTTAATTAACAAATGCAAATGTTTCTATATTTGTGGTGTATTTTGGTGTTTGTATGCATTGTGGAATGGCTAAATCAAGTTAAGTGGCATATGCATTACGTCACATACTTACTTTTTTTTTTTATTTCAGCATATTATGGAGGTACCACCACTTACTTTTTGTGGTGAAAACACTTAAGACCTACTCTTAGTAATTTTCAAATATGCAATACATTGTTATTAAATATAGTCATCATGTTTTACACTAGATCTCTTGAATTATTCCTCCTGTCTACCTGAAATTTTGTATCCTTTGACCAACATCTCCCCAATCCCCCCATCCCCCATCACCTGGTGACCACCATTCTGCTCCTTGTTTCTATGTATTCAACTTTTTTAGATTCCACATATGAGTGAGATCATGCAGTATTTATGTTTCTGTGTCTGACTTATTTCACTAAACGTAATGTCCTGCAGGCTCATCCGTGTGATAAACGACAGGATTCCCTTCGTTTTTATAGCTGAATATCATTCCATTGTGTACACACACCACGTTTTCTTTATCCATTCATCCACTGATAGACGCAACTTGATTCCATATCTGGGCTATTGTGAGTAATGCTGCAGTGAACATGGCAGAATTCTTAGATTCTTAATCCAAAATTCAGATGGAACGTTTCTCTCCTTTCTCCCCCTTGGTTGAAAGAGCAAGTAACCAGAGCTGGTGCTGAGGAGAGGCTGTACCAGTCCAACCTGGAATCCAGCATGGGATGAATAGCCACACTCTGGAGATGGTTTTCTGGAATTGGCCCCTGACTCTATGGCCTTGGAACAGAATGAGATCAGTCTGACCCATGTGAAGAGCAAAGCAGCATTAGACACATTCAGGGTTTTAAATAAATATTTCTTCCGTGGACAGATGGAAGGAGTGGTGGATGCATAGATGAATGAAAAAATAAATAAATGCCTGGGCCAAGGGATGCATAAAAGAATGGAGAAATGGCTAAATGGATGGATGGAGATGGGTAAGGACAGAAAGATGGGAAAGTTGCATGATTACATCATTAAGAGAACACAGACAGGGGGAATTAATCCTGTCTAGCAGAGGGCAATACAGCTGTGGAAACCTTTGAGATAAAGCCTGTAAATGTTATCAGAAAGAGATTTCTTAATGGAAAGTTTTGGAGCTTTTAAAGAAGAGGGACCAGTATGAGAAAAAAATACTTCGAGGTGTATTTAGAGAAGAATGAGTAGTCTGGGGTGGCAAAGAATAAGGGAGAGGGTGGCAGGAGATGAGGTTTGTGCATGTAAGGATGATTTACAAGCTACTTCCATCCCTACTTGAATGAAGTCTGTGTTTCTTCACCCCTCAATACAACTATATTGTCATTGTAATAAAATTCCATTGAATTTTGCATTTCCTTCTGTATTTTTTGTCTGGCTCCTCTATCATTCCAAAATTGGGCTAGTGATAGTTCTTCTTGCTGAGGAGTTTGGACTTTGTCCTACTGGTCTGGGGAACTCCCAAAGGATTTAAAGCAGGGGTGACTTGTTGAAAGCTCTGGCCACAGTCACTGAGGAAGGACCAGCACACATAGCAGCAAGATGCAGAGACTTTATCCAAGCCCGACACTCAATGCCCTCCCAAGAGTGGCCAAGGGAAGGCTCACGCAGCTGGGGACGGATGCAGGGCGGGAACAGAGCCCACACAGGTGGCCCTATTATGCCACCATAGTGGCAGCAGGGTGCACAGCACAAGATTTGATGCTCACTGACAGCTTCCAATCCCAGCTGCATCACCTCCCGGTCGTGTATCTATTAAAGAGGAATTTTCATGGCACTTGTTAATGATGATAGCACAGGCTTTATTCAGGAGGCTACTACCATGGAGTTTTGCAGCAGGGAAGAGACATGGGGCTCAACTCTCAATTCAACAGGGACCAGTGGGAATTTACAGCCAAGGAGCAAAGTGGGGATCAGTGGATAGAAAAAAATCAGTGGTTTCCTAACAGGAAACATCAAAACTAAAGGATTCTTCTTAGACCAACTCAACTCCATCATTGCCAAAAGCAGGCCATGGTGGGGCATGGGAAATTTGATCGCATTCCAAAGGTGGAGATTTTCACTAAATTGACCCAGCAGAATTCTTGCTAATGCTGGACTGACCGGGACAAGGGCAGAGCCCAAAGTCAGGGCCTTGCGGGCTTAGAGGGGCCTGACAGAGTTAGGTTCAGGGGAGCGTCTCTGTCACAGGTGCTCATTTTCTTCAAATCTCAGTGTCCCAGCCAATGAACAGGAATAACATCTATTTTATAAGATTACTGTGAGGGTCAAAATGAGAAAATGCTTATGGAGTATGGGACACAGCGCCCTTCACACAGGCGGTATCCAAGAGAGATTCTTTCTTACCCTTCCTTCCCATATCTCTCTTTGAAAGAAACACGTTTCCACTTGGACTGGTCCACTCTTGCGTCAGGTTATCCCATTTGAGAAACGTTCCCCATGTTTCTGAGGTAACTTAGAACCAGGTAAATACTCCTTCCCTCCACCTGCATCATAAAATGATAAGAAAAGAGTGCGAGAGAATGGAAACCATCTTTAGCCAGAGCTTCCTGCTCACACTAGCATGACTTTACCATCCAACGCTCTGCGTGAATATGACTTTACTTTTCCAAGGAGTCCTTGCCCAGAAAGAGTTACTTTATTGTTTCAGGAACTTCTTGAAAATCTATTTGTCTAAACAATCGACTACTCAGCTAGCCCTTATCAGGGCAGTAACCTGCGTCTCAGAAAAATAGAACCCTCTGCTGGGCTTATTGAACATCTACTTACCGCTCTAGTCTGCTTCAAAACATTTATCTTGTTATCCTCACCGTGCCTGAGCCATTCCATCACAAATTGTGTCTGATCACAACTGGCATTTCCATTCCCAGCATTGAAAGAATTACGTTAAACTAAACCTAAACCTAAAAACTTTACAAATAATCTGCCCTTGCCCCCCGCCCTTTGGTGACAGTACTAAAACTGTCAATATAGTGGTTTTGCTATTGCAGTAAGCAACGCACTGAGCTTTGTTTGATCACCAGGTTAATGTGATGGTCCTTTCAAGGAGTTGGCATCCTCTATCCATACAGGAGTGGCTGCTATGAGTAACCTGGGCTTCTCTGGTCTCTGGCCTCAAGCAAAGTTGATGAGGGACTCCACACCATAATACAGCCTTTCTTCCTCAGTAAAGAATTGCTTTCAGGTACCTGCTGTGCTTGGTGTATAACTAAAGATAAAAATAAACAGGTCTGCCTCAAAATTGATCCCAGTACATTTCGATAGTACATATTTGACACTCTTTGGGGGAGTTCGTATTGAGGGAGGAGTGTGTGGCATCTCTTGCCTAGGCTAGAACCTGGGCTCTGAGCCGGGACCAGGGAGGGGGCCCCAGGCCTGGGGTTGCCTGAAGAACCAGGAACTGGGGGGTCCCTGGTGGTCCCACACCCAAGACATAATACCTCCTCTTCTTCAGCATCTGGGGGCAGGCAGCCTGCTCCGAGGACTCACTTTCCTCCTCACAGCCTCACATTTACTCCTGGCTGGCCTGCGCTCAGCAGCCCTGATGGGCCAAGCACCCTGTGTGGGAAGACGGAGAAGCCACACATAGTTTGGGATCCCTGTGGGGCGAAGCGTCTCTCCACTCAGGGAGTACTGGGGAGAAGTTAAGCTTCGGGCTGTTGAGCCTTGAGTCTTTCGCTGTTGTTATCAGAAACACATTATGCCACATAATCTCATTTTCAGTCATCTCTGGGGACCTAAAGGATATTCAGGGGGAAGTGATTAATGAGCTCCTTGAGGTGTTCCCATCGAAAACAGCAAACAGTAAACCTATCATTAGCAGACGGGTGACTACAAATGATTCAAGTCCCCCAAAAACCAGGCCAGGGGTTTCATTTTTACACTGCACACTTGTTAGAAATCATCAAGTCAGAGAAGACTGAGTAGTTGGCAACCCTTCGATCTGGGAAAATGTTTTTGAAAAGGGAAAACGACTACAGATCACCTCCTTCCATTCTGCTAGAAACCTCAGGGAAGCTAAGTGGAGAACATCTGTCAAGACCCAGGGACAAAAATCCAAAATCGTCCCTCTGGAGTAAGTGACAAAAACCCCCCAAACCACTGGAATGTCTGTCCATGTTTGTCTCACTTTACCTGCAACTCAATAGCCTTTCTAGCACGTCGGCCAGCACACAGTTAACCGTGACATTGCACCATTATACCACTGAAGGCCATCGCCCCGATCTTGTCTAACATCTGTTTAAAGGACGTCCCATCCAGCAGGTGTGCTGGTTTATCTATGCAGATGACACATCTTTGAGCCGTCTGGAGATTGTCCCTCATGTTCCAACAGCTTCCTTGGTGGCAGACTTGCTCTCAGACGGAAGAACATCAGTGTTGTTTTCATTTTCAACTGAAAAACAAAAGGAAGTTCTGACTCAGAGCTGAGTTGTTTTCTCACCCTAATCAGGCCCTATGGTGCCTCATGTGAGAGCTGGTGTGTTTCCTTGATTGAAACATTTGGAAACGAGAGACGAGGGTTTGGGACAATCGTCAATAAACTGACACGACGTTCTGGGGCGTGTGAACACCATTCGCCCAGAACGTGGGGAGCGATGTCCGAATTCCCCACTGGCAGCCCTCCCTCTGCCTCTGCCAACCCAGCGCACATCCGCCCAGCCGCCCTCCGCTGCCCGGCCCCACACTCACTCCTTCCTTCCTCCTGGATGAAATATTTATTGAGCAACTGCTCTGAGTAAGAGAGGGGCTTTGACCTCCTGCAGAGCTGCACTTTCAGCCTGAGAGGCAAGACGGGCCCTGTGAAATATTTAATAATGATACGAAGGCCAGAACAAGCGATTCAGAAATAATAGCAGCTGTAGGGCTCTGAAGAGAGGAAGATCAATAAGGGCTGGCCTCATTAGGAGAGGCTTTCGGGAAGATAACAGACTGGGGGGCAAACTTTATATAGGCCCAAAGCAGGAGCGAGGCCGTCCCGAGAGAGGCACTCAGAATGAGCCGAGGTGAAATGAGCAGGTGGGGTTTGGGAGCCAGCTTGGAGACACAGCGAGGCGATCGTGAGCCAGGAGGAATGTGCAGGTGCACGGCAGGAGGAGGGTGCTGTAGAAACGGCCCCTGGAGGAGCCCCTGCTCGACAGGCCGCCCCGCAGTGCTCCGGCAGAACCTCGCCACGGCGTCCTGCCCCGAAGCTGTCACTGGCTTTTCCTCCTAACACCTGGAAAAAGGATAGGAGATCTAATTAGGATTAACTTAAGCGCTTTATCTTATGAGGGGAACAAGTTATAGTACTCGAAATACCCTGTAGGCATATTCTGATCAAAACAAAGTGATCCAAATGGTATAAATTTGCTTCAAGGCATGCAGGATGCAAGGTCACAATTCTTTATTTTTCCTAAATCAAATTACATCTAGTGAAACAGAACAGAGAGTCCAGAAACAGACCCACAGGTATACGTTCACTTGATTTATGACAAAGGAAACACTGCAAAATAGTGAGGAAAAGACGGTCCCTTCGATAAATGGTGCTGAGTCAATTAAATAGTCGTGCTTTTCAAAAAATGAGTCTTAGCTCCTTATAACATACATAATTAATTCCAGGTGGGTTATATACCCAGCAGATCACATAAGAGAGCATCTATCCAACCTTGGAACAGGCAAAGATTTCATAAAATGACCCAGAAGGGCCTACAAGGACATTGACCATGAAAAAAGTTTGATAAACTAGAATATATTAAAATTAAGAACTTTTGTGCATTAAAAGGCACTACTAAGAGAGTGGAGGGGAACCTAGAGAGAGATAATATTTTCAGTCCACATATCTGTGTCTTAGTTCAGGCTGTTATAAAAAATGCCATAGACTGGGTGGATTATAAACAACAGAAATTATTTCTCACAGTTCTAGAAGCTAAGAAGTCCAAGATTGAGGTGCTGGAAGATTCATGTCTGGTGAGGGAAGCCTTACTGATCTGCAGATTGCCTTCTTTTCATTGTATCCTCCCATGGAGGAGAGCAGAGAGGTGCCATTTATAAGGGCACTACCCCATCCATGAGGGCTCCATCATGACCTGAATTCCTGCAAAAGGTCCCACCTAATTAATTCTATCACATTGAGGGTTAAGATTTCAACATACGAATCTGGGGGGTGGGGGCTGGGGGACACAAACATTCAGTCCATTATAATCTAAAAAAGAAGTTGTGTCCACAATATATAAAGAACTTCTTCAAGTCAATAAGAACAAAACAGGTAAACCAACAGAACAATAAGACAAAGGTGTGAACAGGCAACTAATTGAGAAGGCAACCAAATGGCCAATAAACATGAAGAGTCATTCAAACTCATTAGTGATCAGGAAAATGCAAATTGAAAGTATAATGAAATAATATTATATATCCATCAGAATGGCTAATATGGAAAAGACTGACAGACAATACCATGTGTTGGCAAGAGTATGGAGCAGCTTGTACTCTCATACGGTGCTGGAAGGTGAGTAAATTTATATGAACTTTATTTAGCAGAATCTTCTAAATTTCACCTTAGACAAACCCCATGACCCAGCAATTCCATCCTTGGTATTTATCTAAGAGAAATGAAATATTCACACAAAAATTTATACTTAGGCTTTCATAGCAGCTTTATTCATAGCACTCAAAAACTTAACAATAAAACGTATATCAATAGGAGTAAAAAAAAGCAAATTGTAGTATATTTATACAATGGAATACTATTGAGCAATAAAGCAATGCTGATATATATAGAGGGAAAGAAATACACAAACAGTGATATAAGTTACACCACAGCGGCAAAGAAAATCCTGAAAATCTAAATGTTTATAATCTTAAAAAGAAATGTTTCAATAAATTATGGTATATCCATTCCACAGAATACCCCACAACAGTTAAAAAGGAATAAGATAAAATGGGATGTATAGATAAGGAAAGAATGCCAAAATAAAGTAATTGAAAAATTCAAGTTTGGAACAGCACCTATAGCATTTCCCATGGGTGCTAAAAATCTGTGCTGTATATGTGGAAACTTTCCACAAGGATATACATGAAACAGTAATTATGGTTAGTTCTGGAGAAGGGCTTGTATCTAGACTAGGTTGACCAGCTGTCTAATTTGTCCGGAACTGAGGGGGTTCCCTGTGCTGTGGGGCTTTTCAGATTTAAAACCAGGACAGTTCCCATCCACAGAAGGCTTTCTGGAGTGAAAGACCCGCTTGTTTTCCATTATACATCATTTGTACTGCTTGAATTTTTTTTGCCACATGCATATTATTTTCTTAGTTTAAAAAATTTAGTTAGGCTGGGAGCAGTGGCTCACGCCTATAATCCCAGCACTTTGGGAGGCCAAGGTGGAAGGATCGCTTAAGGTCAGGAGTTCTAGACCAGCCTGGGCAACATAACAAGACCCTATCTCTTAAAAAAATAATTAAATAAAACATAAAATACTCTAAAATTACTTGTTTTTAAAAAGGATACAGAAGTGATCCCAGTCAAATGTAATAATTTCTATTCTAAGATGTGGTTGGCTGAATAATGGCTCCCAAAGATAACCAAGTCCTCATCCCTGGAACCTGTGCATGTTACCTTCTGAAGCAAAAGTGACTTTGCAGTTGTGATTAAATTAAGGATCTTGAGGTGGAGAGATTACCTAGGTGGCATTAGAGGAGAAGACGATGAAACAGAAGCAGAGATTGGAGTGGCGCACTTTGAGGAGGGAGGAAGGAGCAGCAAGCCAAGGCACGCGGGAGGCTCTAGAAGCTGGAAAAGACAGAGACGGTTCTTCCCTAGAGCTTCCAGCAGGAGGGCGGCCCTGCCAGCAACCTAATCCCAGCCCAGGGGAGCCCATTTCAGATTTCTGACCTCCAGAACAGTAACAGCATAAATTCGTGTATTGTAAGCCGCCAACTCTGTGGTAATCTGTTACAGCATTCATAGGGCGCTAACACTCACGAGATTTTCAAGGCTGGAAAGAAAAGGTCCACTCTTCCCGTGTACGAGTATGCTGGCAAAGCCCTGCTACGTGAGAAGCCAAGCCACAACCTCACTTAAACTAAATTCGCCCAGGCCAGGCCCCTACTAGATCCTGCTGCTCATCTGTTCATGGCGGGGACGACATTTGTCTGGTCACTGCCTTCCATGTTGGCATTTACTGGACCCTGGATAGAAAGTTAAAGAATTGAAAGATTGAATTCTATGACTAAATACAATTTCTCTGCTTGGGAAACAATCCAACATAGGTTCATAAATCAATACATACATTCTATGACTCAAGGTCAAACTTCGGCCAGTGACATGGTAGACCATTAATAACTGTGGGTCTTAATGAGGCTATTTTTAAATACCAACAGAACTCACCTCTATGTCAAACTGAAATCTCCTTAATGTGTCACCATTTTCACTATACACTAATGGGGAATGAGTGGCGAAATGTTTAAATATGTGAATTAAGCAGTTGCACATTCCTGAAATTACTCTTTATTTGATAGGGTCGATCATTTTGAGGAATACTTAACATTGTGTGATTGGTGAGATTAACCCTAGTTGATCTTTTGTCCTAACATAGACTATTCAGAGATACGGTACCTATGTGCATTTATTCCATTTTTTCATGTGCAATGAAGAAGAGGCATAAACACTCTAGGATTTCCAAATTTAGTTTGTAAGATCTTCCTTTCAAAGAATTGGGTTTCGACCTCTGTTTCTAAAAAACTGAATCTAGTGGCCAGGCGCAGTGGCTCACGCCTGTAATCCTAGCTCTCTGGGAGGCCGAGGCAGGCGGATTGTTTGAGCTCAAGAGTTCGAAACCAGCCTGAGCAAGAGCGAGACCCCGTCTCTACTAAAAATAGAAAGAAATTAATTGGACAACTAAAAATATATAGAAAAAATTAGCCGGGCATGGTGGCACATGTCTGTAGTCCCAGCTACCCGGGAGGCTGAGGCAGGAGGATCGCTTGAGCCCAGGAGTTTGAGGTTGCTGTGAGCTAGGATGACGCCACGGCACTCTAGCCCAGGCAACACAGTGAGACTCTGTCTCAAAAAAAAAAA
>CAUYSK010008057.1:0-16609 GCA_963575035.1 Avahi laniger
GTGTTGGGGAAGGTTTCCTCTGGCTGTTCAGTTTCCATTTTCTTGTATTAAATGGACACACCAATCAGTTATTATATATCCTTGCAGAACTGAAGTGTTCTGGGCGGGACCAACAACTGACACCCTAGTGCTGCAGTAGCCTATAGGCTTCAAACAAGTGGGACACAGTCAAGACGTCGAGGTCGGTGTAGTAGAGAAACAGAGGATAATGGCGTCCGCAGTGCCGTCGCCTGGAGCGCCCTCCTCCTTTCTCTTTCGCGCACTCACTCTGGGCACAAGTCTTAACAAAATTTTATATAGTCATGCTTATTGTTTTTTAAGTTCTTAATCTTAACAATTTAATATATATTTTTACCAACTCAGGCTAGCTTTCAAAACAGTGATCAATTAAGGCTGTTGGGAGGATGCTGCTTCTAGAAGGAAGAAGTTAGCGCTGACATATAAATGATTAAAAGCAGACTCTAGAGCCCAAACCACGTTGGCCAGACAGCCCCTGCGGGCAGCCCTGAATTACAGGGTAATGATGGGGTCAAAAGGATGGCCCTGAACGTTGGATGATGGCTGATTTAGGAAGCAAAGAGGCTTATTGCTTTAGATTTCCATGATCCATGACAAAATAAAGCTTTGGCGTTTGAAGGGGCATCTTTCAACTTCCTGGATAATCGGATGTATGCAATGTTTCCTCTGTCCCGCCGTCAACGAGATGTTGTGGAGTCAGATTTCGTCAGTGTTTAAAGGAGTCCCTGCAGTGCGCCAGGCGTTGTTCTAAGTGCTTTTTCACATGGTTTGTTTCATTGTTACAAATCATTCATATATTTATATTTATGCATTGAATCTTTGTAGAATGTAGCGAGGTTAAATTAAATCTCGACAGTGTGCGTAGCCAATAAAAGAGGTGTTTTGTCCTCAAACCCAGTGTCGTTATGAGGCTCTACTGGGATACACTTGACCCAGGGTGCGGTCAGGGCAGCCGTTATTCTTTGCCGGAAGAGAACAGGCGTCAGGCAGCCGAGCAATTGGTCTGCGGTTGCACAGCTAGGATGTCATGGAGCCAGTTCCAGAACTCAGATCCCCAAGTCTGCCTCCAGTTTCCATGTGTCATAGTTAGACCTTAGTGCACTAATACTCCAGTTTTCAGGATTTATGACTGTGATTTATGCTTGTTAATTCTCAGGTGCCCCTTGGCTTTGGGGTTGCAGCCAGTGTCCGAGTGGGCAGTGCTCTGGGGGCAGGGGACGTCCAGCAGGCACGGTGCTCCTTAACCACTGTTCTCCTGTGTGCTGGTGAGTGCAGCAGCTCTACTCCTGGGCCTGCACGCTGCACTTGGTGTGATAAGTTAAACTCTGCATATCAGAATTTCTCCAGGAATTGAATCACAAGTGCATTCAACTAAAATCTCTATTCTTTATGCTCTTTCTGATTTACTGAGTTAAATTCAGCTTTTAATTATGATTTTCTGTTATATGTCAACTAAATAATATTATACTTGACACTAACTTTAAAGGTAATTATTATCATCCACAGTCTTATTTTATGACCATAGTGTGAGTGACCAGTTCTCCATGTTCCTGGACCACTGCCTCCTCTGACAGTTCTAATGTTCTAGAATCCAAGCAGTTAGAAGAGATTCTGATTGTACTGATATCATATCATGAGTGTCTTTTCTGTAAGTCTCCCTTGAAAAAGGAGTCTGACCTTTGATCTTTTCAGAGACAGCAAGAAGAAACACTATTTACAGTCTGGGCATAGTGGCTCATAGTTGTAATCCCAGCCTACTTGGGAGACTGAGGCAGGAGGATTGCTCGAGCCCAGGAGTTGGAGGCCACAGTGAACTATGATGACACCACTGCACTCTAGCCTGGATGACAGAGCGAGACCCTGTCTCTAAAAAAACAAAAGCCTGGAGTACATAGTCCTACCAATAAAGATTTGCACAAAATAAAAACACTCTCTAAAAAATAGTAAATTTGTTCACATAATTAAAAAAGAAACACTGTTTACATTACTACATTTCTTAAATCATTGACACAAATATTTCACAGGAAATTCTCCCTAGGGCTTATACTCTGGAGAATTGTCATTTCTGCTTGCTTCTGCTGTATTTTCCAGGAGTTTGTGCACTTGCCTTGGGATTCTTACTCGCAGCTTTGAAAGATGCGGTTGCCTGTGTGTTCACCAGTGACAGGTATGTACTCGTCTGGAAAAATGTCTTTAGTTTTATGTTTTCTTTCTTCACTGTATTTTTGTGATCATGAGAGGCAAGTAGCACTTTACTTCACAGGAAGACCAGTAGGACCACCAGGAATGAGCAGCCCAGTGCTACATGTGGATGGGTTTGTCTGAGGTGACGGTCACCCCCACTCCTCCTATGCCCTCTCCACTTGTTCATCAAACTGAGTGGAGTTTCTCCTTTGCTCAGAGATACACAGAAAAAGCCATGGACTATCCTCTCCCCCAAGAAAGAGACCTCACAATCCGTGGCATGGTGATGACATGCACACCTGATTGGTTCTGGGCAGTACTTGTAAAATTTACTGACTCAATCTTAGGTTAAATATTATTACATTTTCATAATTATGTGTTTGCATAATTATGTAGATATAATAAAGTGTCTTTTGAATAAAAAAAATCCTCTTCATGAGAAAGCTTTAATAATTTGCACCATTTGCCTCAGACTACTATCACGAAGAAATTCAGTTTTATTATTTTCAAGTGTGTCCTCCTAGATTCATCTGACCTCACTGGTTTTACGCTTGATCTTAGCCCAAAGGCCAAGAAGCGATGACCTCACTGGCTTTAGACCAATGCTTAAACAAATCCTTAGACGATCTTTGGACTAGGGAGGTGGTCAAACGGAGTAAATAGGGACTGGGTTTACTTTTCTGCCTTAAACAACTAAAAAACTGGATAAAAATATATTTTTTAAAAATAGTTTTCAGATGTTGGGTAATAGGCAGCACAAAATAGTAAGCCCCGAGAGGGGAGGCACACGGGGAGCACACTGCGATAGTCCGGCATGCTGGGACAGTTTCCAGGCCAGTGCACAGGACAGGGGAAGCCCCTCTGCCTCCCTGGCTGAGGAAGCCATGTGGCCAGAGTTGACACTGGGGGGGACCAGAGAGGAGAGTGCCTTCAGGCTCTGCAGAGGGTCTCCCTCAATCTAGCTGGTTCCTGGGCCATGCACGCACGTGGGGCTACTGCTTGAAGCCCAGGGAAAAACACCTGAAAGGAGCAGGAAGAACAGTCCCTGGAGTCCATACAGCCAATATGAAACACCCTCGTGATACACGGGGCAGCTGCTGGAGTTCTTAGCAGGGTCTTAGTAATGGAGGAGAATTTGCCCTAGAAATGAAGAGTGCTCTGGTCCTGCCTAACAGAGCTTAACAACAAACCTTAAAAGGATCAGACCGTTTCCAGGAAACTTAACTGCATCATAGAACTTAACTGTATATCAAGGCTTAAGAATAGTTAAGATAATGCAAGAATATGCAGTACCCAACAAAGTCAGATCACAATGTCTGGCACATAATTAAAAATTACCAGGCATGTAAAGAAACAAGAAAGTAAAATACATAATGAAGAGAAACATCAATCAATTGAAACTGACACAGAAATGAACACATGATAGAATTAGTACTCAGTGGTATTAAAACAGTTTTTATAACTATGTTCCATATTTTTAAGAAAGTATAGGATAACATGGACATGTTAAAATGAGACATCAAAGATATAAAAACAAAACAGACTTCTAGAGACGAAAAGTCAGAGGTGAAGAGACATTGGATGATATTAATAACAGACCAGACACTGTAGAAGAAAAGATTAGCAAATTTAAAGGTATAGCAACAGTACGTATCCTAAACAAGAAGTCGAGAGAAAAAAGTCTGAAAAAAATGAGTAGATCATAAGCAAGCTGTGAGTGGCCTAGGAAGCATGTAGCTGGAGTTCCCAAAGCAGAGGAGAGCGAGGAGGGACAGAAAAAAAATCTGAAGAAATAATGGCAAGAAAACTTTACAAATTTGTTAAAATCTGAGGGTTAAAGGAATCCAAAAGGCTATTTGATCTAATCACCCATCTGACATTGGGGTTCCTCCAAAATATCCTTTCCAGGTTGTCCATCTTATACTTTCATAACCTCAGTGATGAGGAACTTGCTGCCTCCCAAGGCAGCTTCGATTCTCAGAACAGCGTCCTCATTCCGAGCTGCAGTACCCTTCACACCCGTAACTTTTACCCACTGAGACCAGTTGTGCTTACCACCCTGCGGGAGAGTCTATTTCTGAGTTACAGCCCTGCAGGGTCTTCTCTTTTCACGGGAAACACCTGTAATTCCTTCAGCCACTTCTCATGGAATGTGACTTTGAGTCTCCACTGTCTCCTTCCTGAAGTCACACACATCTGAAGGCAGCATTTGTGGTCCAGAGAGCACCGTGTAGAGCAGAACTATTTCCATTCTACCTGTTAGAATTCTAGTCGGGTGTTGAGTTTTTGGTGGCCACACCACACTGAATCGTCTGAGCTGACTGCCAGCTGCCACTGCCCGGCCACAGCGACACACCGTCCTCGTGTGCTTGTCCTCTTGAGCCCAAGTGCAGAATCCTACATTTGGACCCATTAAGTGTTTTCTTATTTTTTTACTCATCTTGACATTGTTGGTGCCTAGTTCTTTTGGTGACAGCATTTCCTGTCTCTAGTTTCTGGCATCTGTACATGTGATAAATACTTTGATATCTCCATTTCTTCCTCTTTTCACCTAAAACTCTGGCACCTTCATCCAGTCTTTCCCTCCACCCCCAAATCCTCCCAGCATCCTTGAACTCAGCGTCTGTATGGATGAGCCGCCCATTGTCCCAGCTCTTCACTCCAGCACCCTGGTCCTCGCCCCAGTAATCTTCTCTGCCCTACCTCAGGTGCCTGCTTCCGTGGTCTTACTTCAGGTTGTTTTCATCACATACAATTGTTCCACCTCTGTCCTTCAGTTGGCCACGACTCCAGTCCTTCCAGCATGCTTTTACAGCCGTGTCTACCTAAGAGGATTTCTCAAGCATTTGGGCTTTCCACTCAATTGACAAGTCTGGTTTTGTGTTCTTTCTTATTCCACCAGCACATTCCTGGCTGTACTTCCTTCCTTGTGTAGCTTAGGCCCATCATTTTAGTAACTCTCTCGGCTGTAACCTGAATTCCTTTGACCCTCGCAAATGGCAGAATCCCACTGTGGAGGAACCCGGTTGCACGTCTGTGCCAGTAGCTGCTGATCACTTTTGGAAAAGCCACACAAGAGGGCGTGTTGGTTCCGCTAGAAACTTACGACCGCCAACCATAGGTAGACTCTCAGCTCTGCTTATCCTGCCTCTCTTTGGTCATCTCACTGTCCATCTCTGCAATCTACGTTAAACCTTCTCTAACCTTTTCAAACCACTACCCCTCCCCAGCAGATGACCTTGCCTCCTCCTCGCTTGGTGTGTATGGGCTTCTTGAATATATAGATTCATGTCTTTCATCAGATTTGGGAAGTTTTCACCTATTCTTTTTTCAAGTGTTTTTTCTGCCTCTTTCTTTCTCTCCTCACTGCTGAGATGCCTGTTATTTGTGTGTTGGAATACTTGATGGTGTTCCCCAGGTCCCAATGTCTGTGCTCCCTTTTTTTTTTTTTTCACTTTTTTCTGTTCCTCAGACTAGATAATCTCAACTCTCCTATCTTTAAGTTCACTGATTATTCTATCAGCTCAAATCTACTGTTGAGCCCTTCTAGTGAATTTTTCACTTTATTTATTGTACTTTTCAACTCCATGGTTTTTGTTTCCTTTTTATAATTTCTGACTCTGTATTGACAGTATCTAGTTGGTGAGATGTTACTCTCATACTTTCCTTTAGTTCTTTAGAGATGATGTTCTTTAACTCTTTCAACATATTTAAAATAGCTAAATTAAAGTCTTTTTTGGTAAGTTCGATGTCTGGGCTTTCTCAGAGACAGTTTGTATTGACTGCTTTGTTCCCTCCTATCTATGGGCTATAGTGTCTTGCTCTTTGCATGACTCATAATTTTTTTGGTGAAAACTGGAAATTTTGAATACTATAATGTGGCAATTCTGGAAATTAGATTCTCTTCCCCATTGGGATTTTTTGTTGTTGCTGCTTATTTGCTTAGTGACTTTTATTATTTATTAGTGACTTATTCTGTAAAGTTTGTATTCTTTGTCAAGTGTGGCCACTAAAGTCTCTGTTTCATTAGCTTAGTGGTCACCTAATTACTGGACAGAGATTTCCTCAGATGCCTGGATCCCAGACATCTCCCACTCTTTGCCAAGGGGCTCTGCATCTTAGGAAACACTGTCAGCACTCAGTGAAATAGTTAACAGCTTGGTTTTGACTTCACTTTGTTTTTGCAGAGCTCAGGTGCAGCCAGAGGTGAGTGCTTAAGGCCTTCCCTGGCCTGTCTTGAGTGTGTGCACGATCCTGCACGTGCACACGGCCCTCTGGATTCCTGGGAGTGTATCAGAGCTTTCCAAAGCCTCTTAGCCCTGTCATTCCTGTCTTTCCTACTGAGCTTTTTGGTTAGTCTGTTGTTTGCCTACACTCTTACCTCTTGACTCAGGCAGCAGCAGCTAAAACATTTGCCTATACAAATTTTCAGCAAACAGCCCTAAGAGATCATCTTTAGCACTGAGCAGGTTTGAATCAGGTGAAATAAAGATATCCTATCAAGTGGAGTCTTCTGGGGCACACCAGACAGGGGATCTCTGTGAAATAACCATTCTTTGGAAATGAGGCTTTGAAAGAGTTCAACTCATTTTTCCTCCTCAAGCCCTGGAAATCGTTACCTTTTAAGGTTACCACTGAGCTGGGAGCACGAAGATGACGGCAGGACAGGTTAAGGAGCACGGGGATGATGGCGGGGCAGGTCAGGGAGCACGGGGATGACGGCGGGGCAGGTTAGGGAGCATGGGGATGACGGCAGGGCAGGTTGCGACACCACAGCGCTTGCTGTTCTCATCAGGATCCAGCCATTTTTCTTGAACAAGAGCCGCACAGGTTATCACAAGCCTTTGGTTAATTTTCAGAGTTCTGACAAAATTGATTCTGACAATATTTGCCAGTCTCTGACAGTTTCTCTCTTTCCTGTGAGTAGTCCATATTTCCTGTTGCTTTGTATGCTTTGTAATGTTTTGTTAAGAACTGGACATTTTGAATATTGTGATGTGCTGACTCTGTACATCAGATTCTGTCCCTCTCCGGGCGCTGTCAGTCTTGCCTGCTGGGGGCCGTAGTTGTACACTGGTTCAGTAACCTTTCCAAAGTGCTTGCTGCAAAGACCGAATGGCCTGACGGAGATTTCCGTAAATGCCTTGTTCCAATAAAGAAAGTTCTGGGTTTTTGAAATTCTTTGACTGGTGCTGCCTGGGAGGCTACTTCAGCCCAAAGGGCCTCTTGTGCCAGTCCCCAAGGGAACCTCCAGGTAGATCAAACTACACAACTTTAATTTTTGGAGGACAGAGTCCTTATTGCCCAACCTGGCACCAGTGAGCCGCGCCAGGAACACGGCATCCGTCCTTGCCGCTGCCAGCCGTGGGGCTGGAGTTGGGAAAGGTGGCTGCGTGTGAAATGCCGAAAGTCACCGATGTTCGCCAGCCACTTTCTTCCTCAAGCACTGCCCTTACCACCGCGAGCTTTGGACTAGATCCAGATTCTTGCCAGTTCACTGGTTGTCCGGTAAAGAGACGGATTCTTGAGCCGCTGCTGCCATTTTCTGTGATGTCACTGGGATGGAGACCTGTCACGCTAATTTGCCTCTCATTCTTTTGTAGGGGGAAATTCTTTTGTAGGGGAAAATCTTCCAGATATTATTTTTGTCTTTGGATGTATTTAGGTATGGGTGAATCTTTTTTCTTCTATTCTGCTTGCCACTTTATAGACTTTCAATCTGAAACACTGGATTTTTCTTTAGCTCTAGGAAATTAATCTTTTTTTTTTTTTATTAACCCTCCCATATATCTTCTTTGTTCTCTCCTTTTGGAATTCCTTTTAGATAAATAATAAGACTTATGGATTAATCTGGCACATCTCTTTTCTCTCATCTTCTGTCTCTTTGTGTTTAGGGATATTTCCTCGACTTTATCTCCGCAGTTGAAATTCAGTCTTTAGCCAGGTCCGTGCGTTACCCAGTCCTTAAATGTTTCACGTTAGTGTCCATATTTGTTATTCCCGGTCGCCTTTTTCCCTGTTGCTTTGCCTGTTGTCAGTTTATGAATGTCTCCGAGAATAGTAATTATCATTTAAAAATTTTTTCTCATGTTCCTTGTATTGTTTGTGTTTCCTGTTGTGCCCACATGTTGATGTTCATCTTTTATTCTTTTGTGCTGTTGATTTTCCTCAGTGTCTGGTGCACACTGGTTTAACATTTGTATTTTTGAGTGAAAGACCATGTTGTCATGTCATGTAGTGAGACAGTGGCCACGGTAGGTGACTGCAGTTCTGTGGGTCCATCCCAAAGAGAGCACTCTTCTGAGCGGGAGGGTTCTTGCAGGCTCAGCCCAACCTGGCGGCACCTGTTGTACCTGCTGCCCAGCGGGCTTCCCTCTGGGGTGAGTGGGGGGAGCAGGAAGTCTTTTCACTCTGGGAGGGCACCAGGGCCTGTTTTCACGTGTCGCATCCACGCCGGACCCGTCGCGCAGGTCTTCAGGCACCTCTGCATCTGCTGTGTCTCTCTGCAGACCTCCCCGCAGATCTTCCACCAAAGTCAGCAGACTTCAGGGCCTCCCTGGGCAAGTCAATGTTTCCTCTCTGCCTCTGGCCTTCAGCCCCGTTTCTGAGGAAGACTCCCGCCCACGGAGGACAACCTCACGCAGACCGAAACCTGCTGCTTGTTCCTCCCGACCCCCACGCTGATGTGCCCAGGAACAGAGCTTGAAGAGTCTCGCTCTGTAGTGGCAGCCTAGATCATGTCCCTTTTAACTTCAGTTCTATAACCGAGGTCAATAATAAGCTCTAAATTAGTGAGGTTTATTATGTATTTTACCAAAAAGGAATGTGCTGTTTTGCCTGAACGGCTGATCAGTTCGTCAGGTTTGTCAGATCAACAGTTAGCTGGTGCTCCATTCGTGTGATTATTAGATCAATCACTACTCCTTTTCCTCCAGCAGAGATATTATTTCCCTTGTGAGCCAAGCGATGCGTATTTTTGCTCCTTTTCATCCATTTGATGCCCTTGCAGTGAGTATTTGGAATGGTTTTACCTTAATATACATAGCAAAATTTGTTTTGTGTCTGGCTTTTTAATTAAAAATTATATGTGTGTGATTTCATTTTTGAAAAGAGAGCTCTTTAAGCAGTCTGAGCCATTTGAAGGAAGATGGTTCCTTAAGAGTGTAGCCTTTCAGGGTGGAAGAGACCTGAATTTTCTACTTCCCCTAACTCTATCGGGTGCCTAAACGCAGTTGTGTGATGTCCTAGCCAAGTGGCCTCCGCTTGAGTCCTCCGAGATAGGTCATGCTACCTCTCAGTTAACTCCGTGCACTAGAAAGTCCCTCTCTAGGTTGCTCTTCTGTGGTTTCACAGGTATTTGAAGACCCTTCTTTTTTTTTTTTTTTTTCCTGAGACAGATTCTTGCTCTGTCACCTGGGCTAGAGTGCTATGGTATCAGCCTGGCTCACGGCAACCTCAAACTCCTGGGCTCAAGCAACTCTCCTGCCTCAGCCTCCCAAGTAGCTGGGAGTGTAGGTGCAAAACACCATGCCTGGCTAATTTTTTCTATTTTTAGTAGAGACGGGGTTTCACTCTTGCTCAGGCTGATCTTGAACTCCTGACCTCAAGCAATCCTCCCACCTCGGCCTCCAAAGTGCTAGGATTAAGCCATGAGCCACCGCGCCCAGCCCTTCAGTTATGATGTTAGACTAAATTCTTCTGATATACCATCAATGAAATCTCTGCATCTTTTTTAAACTTAAGCTTTTAAAAAAGTATTTTTGAAAGTCAAAATAAATAGTCAGAAATTTAAATAATGTTACCTGATAGGTTTCTGATGAAAGCTGCTGTGGTTTTCAATTGCTGCTGTTAGCATAACTTTAGAAACAGAATGTTTTCCTTCATCTCTTACATGACATACTGTGCCTGTTTTAAGATAGAGCTATTTGACCATGTCCAAACTTGTGAAAGAGATATTAACATCGTGTTCTGAGTGTGACATGACGACAGCTACGTAACTGCAACCTTCCTTTTGGTTTTCTTTTCCTTAGGACACCTGTGGTGGGGTCCTGAGAGGTACAGGAAAACAGAAGATTGGTGCTATCATGAATGCTGTTGGTTACTACGTTTTTGGTTTTCCCGTCGGAGTATCTCTGATGTTTGCTGCTAAACTTGGGATAATAGGTATGTGTTTGATTCTTCAGTGACTTGCCTTGAATCTCACTTGTATTATTAAGATAAAATGCTTGAAATGTAAAGCAATTAACTGGAAAGTTGTCCCTGTGCAATAGAAAATATTATTTTCTCCCCCAGTATCCAGTGCCTTCTCTGTACAAACACAGCGGACATGCCATAATGAACGCAATAAACGTGGTCCTGCCCTCTCAATGAGACGAAAGCGAGGAACAGGGTGCAATGAGAGCCCGTGCTGAGTTTTAGGGAACATCTAAGCCCATCTGGCTTACCAGAACAGCTCCTTAAGGTGGTGCTACGTTAGCTCAGACCTGAAGCACAGGTGGAATTACCTGGATGAAGTGAGCAGCATTTATTGAGAGGACTATTCTTTCCCCACTGAGTGGTCTTGACAACCTTGCCGAAAATCAGCTGGCCATAGATGTGTGGGTTTATTTCTGGACTCTCTTTTCTATTCCATTGGTCCATATGTCTGTCCTCATGCCAATGCCACACTGCTTTGATTGCCATAGCTTTGTAGTAAGTTTAGAAATCAGGAAATGTGAATCCTCCAATTTTGTTCTTGTTCAATTTTGTTTTGGCTATTTGGAGCCCCTGCAGTTCCATGTGAATTTGGGGATCAGCTTTTCCATTTCCGTATGAAAGGATTGCATTGAATCTGTAGATTGGTTTGGATAGTATTACCATCTTAACAATCCATGAACATGGGACATCTTTCCATGTATTTAGGTCTTTAATTTCTTACAACAAGGTTTTACAGTTTTCGGTGTACAAGTCTTTCACTTCCTTGGTTAAATTTATTCCTAGATATTTTATTCTTGGATGTTATTTCAACTAGAATTATTTTCTTAATTTCCTTCTCAGATTATTCATTGCTGATGTATTAAAACATGACTGATTTTTGTGTGTTGATCTTCTATTTTACAAATTTACTGAATTTATTTATTAGCTCTAGTAGATTTTTGGGGATTTTTTGTATATAGGGTCATGAGCTGGGGAGCCTATGGCCTTCTGATTTCAAAATCGTTCTTTTCTAAGCACCAAAGGAGGCGAGAACAGCTTCATCTTTGTCTGCTGCACACCTTTTAATAAAAGGATTCGTCCTGTAAAATTTGGATTCAGTCAAAAGGCCACATTTAAGAACCTAGAGGGCCACGTATGGCCTTAAGGCTGCAGGTCCCCCGCCCCTTCTCAGATTCCTGCAGGTAGTGGTGAGGCAGGATTCCAGCTCAGGTAGTTTGACTCAGAGCCATGCCTGGTATTGCTGAGCGTGTTGTCCCTCTGTGTTCAGGTTCATAGCTCCCGCATTCACTCAGCACACGTTCACTGAGGACCTGTGTGTGTCAGGCCCTGTGCCGTGTCAGAACCTGGGGCTACAGAGAGAAACAAACGAGGTCCCTGTCTTAGTGAGTTTGTACTCTCTGCTCTCGGTTTTAATTTTTTATTGTACTTTGGTCCTTTTCCTATTTTGTGCTTTTAGAACATTGGCCCTCACCAGGGGCTGGGAGGTGGTGAGCTCCCCGCTTTCCTTGTTCTGCTCGCTCCCCACTGGAAGTCTCCAGGCTCCACTCCTAGGTGCTGACTGTGCCCAGAACTCCGCCTCTGGGGCTGACCTCGTCCCTCAGCTCTGCGCTGTGTATTTCCTGCCACCCCAGGCATTCCCAGCTTGTCGCCAACATCTCTGCCTGGTAGCCCTCTTTTCCCCACTTCCTGGTTCAGTCACCCAGGCTCAAGAGCTGCCTCAACCACACTGCCAAGTCTGACCCATTTTGTCTCTGTGACATCCTCCATCTCTGTGAGGGGTTTATCCCACTTGCGAGAAGAAAGAGTTGAGAGTTTATAATGGCCACGACAGTGGCATTTATCTTGGCGCGTATCATCTCCAGTAAACTCTGTGCCTAACTCGATCAGTTATTACCCTCCTTAGGGTGTTAGCACTGCACACCCGCTTGCGCGCAGGAGTGACGGCAGCTTCTGTTTTCACAGACACCTCAGTTCTCCCTCAGGGCAGTTCCCTCCTGCAGATGGTGCCAATCGCTCTCTGTCTGTGGAGGAAAAATGCAGTCTTGCCAAAGACTTGGGAGCTGGCTCCGAAATCCACCTGCCAGTCCGTCCAAAACCTGGAGGCTATCTGTGTTCCTGCGACACAGGTGCCTCTCTCACTCCCAGCTTGTGTGTTCAGGTATCTGATGAACATTTTGGAAATGCCAGCTTCCGCCCAGGCATCTGTTTATCATTTCCCTTAGAAAGCTTTCGCTCATTTCTAAGTTGATCCCTAGACATTTTATCCTTTGCTGCGATCGTAGATGAGGCCCCTCTTCCATCACGTGATGTGTTTGGGTGTGTCTGAGAAGGCTGCTAATCACCATATGTGCGCGTTGTGTCTCGTTGCAGCCCTGAGCGCTCTCGCTCTTGGCCGCAGTTCTCAGTTGATCCTCGCGGGTTTTCCAGGTATCAGTCATATCAGGTGCAGATAATTTTAATTTTATATTCTTCTTTTCAGCTTTTATACTGCTGATTGCTTTTTCCTGCATAGTGTCTCTAGTAGTAAGTAAATTGTGGTACTAGTGGAGATTCTTGGTTTTATTTTTTAATTGCAATTAACTTAGGGGGTACAAGTAGTTTTTTGTTACATAGATGAATTACATAGTGGTGAAGTCTGGGCTTTTAGTGTATTTGTCACCCGAATAGTGTACATTGTGCCCATATAGGTACAGTAAGTAATTTTTCATCCCTCACCCCCTATTGCCGTCCCTCTTTTGAGTCTCTGGTGTTTCTGTCTCTCCGTAGGACCATGCATGCCCATAGCGTAGCTCCGCCTTGTAAGGGACAACACGTAGTATTTGGTTATCATTCCTGAGTTACTACTTAGGCTAATGGCCCCTAGTTCCATCCACGTTGCTGCAAAATACATTATTTCATTCTTTTTATGGCTGAGTTGTATTCCAGGGTATATGTACACCACATTTTCTTCATCCGCTCACCAGTTAGGTTGACTCCACATCTTTGCTATTGTGAATTGTGCTGCAGTAAGCATTCAAGTGCAGGTATCTTTGTGATGTAATGACCTCTTTTCCTTTGGGTAGATACCAGTAGTGGGATTCTGGATCAAATGGTACATCTACTTTTACTTCACTGAGAACTTTCCATGCCATTTTCCCTAGAGGCTGCACTGATCTACCTTCCCAGCGATAGTGTACGAGTGCTCCCTTTCCACCGCATCTGCACCAGCAGCTGTGGTTTTACTCACTGCTTTAGTGATAACACTTCCAGTGTTCACCACTGAATGGCATGCTGGACTTGGGGCTGAAATACATGCACATACTGTGTGCTTTTTGAAATCATGTTTGGGAAATATCCATGCAGTCTGTTTTACTGAATATTTCTAATGAAAATGGTTGAGCATTTTGTGAATGCCTTTTTAGCACCATTAGAAATGATCCTATAATTTTTCTCCTTAGATCTATTAGAAAGATAATGATATTAATTGGCTTCCTCCTGTTGAACTATCCTGATTATGATGCGTTGTTCTTTTATTAAACTGCTAGATTATTTTTAAATATTTAAGAATTTTACACTAATATTTGTAAGATTGGTCTGTAGTATTTTTGTGTATTTTTGTTAGGTTTTGATATTGATGATACTAATATTACACTCACTTCATAAAGACAATTTTCCTTTTTGTATGGCCCAAGACAACTTAAATAGTCTAAGAATCGTCTGTTTTATAAAGGCTTGGTGGAATTCTGTCACGAAACTGTCATGATCTGGTGTTTTGAAGTTTATCCACACACAGCTTTCTCAATTTCTCTTCTGAAAATCAGTCCGTTTAGACTTTCTTTTATTGTGTCAATGTGGCTATATTTATATTTTTAATAAGATTACATTTTATTGAGGTTTTAAATGTATAGAATTGTGCAAAATAATTTATTATGTGCTTTCTGGATAATTTGCTATGTAAGTGTTTTGCATGTATAGCCACATCTTCATTTTCTATAGATTTCTTTTAGCAACAATGAATTTTATTTTCCATTTTTAAAAGTCTAATTGGAAAACTGAGGCCAGGTGGAGTGGCTCATACCTGTAATCCTAGCCCTTTGGGAGGCCAAGGTGAGAGGATTGCTTGAGGCCAGGAATTCAAGACTAGCCTGAGCAAGAGCAAGATCCCATCTCTACAAAAAATAGAAAAATTAGCCAGGTGTGGTGGCTCACACCTGTAGTCCTAGCTATTTGGGAGACTAAAGCAGGAGGATCATTTGAGCCCAGGAGTTTGAGGTTGCCGTGACCTATGATGACACCATTGCACTCTAGTCAGGGGCAACAGAGCATGACCCTATCTCAAAAAAACAGAAAGAAAATTGAACGACTATTGTAACATATATTCATATAGCCCCTTTTGTTCTGTATCCAACCAGTATATTTTTACCATATAAAAAATTTTTATTATGTCCCCATTTCTTTGTGAAATATTAATCTAGTAGCTGTCACAAGAGCTTTTTCATGTCTACACAAACACAGGGGCTTACGTTTTTGGAAATGTTACTTGGTGATTTAATGAGTAATTGTCTTAACATCACCTCTCTTTTTAAAGACAAATACAGGCTGGACCCTTGGATTATTTGATTAATATCAACGTGTAATTGTCATTCTCTATTTTGGAAGAAGACTGCCCAATATTTATTACCTGAAACTACAGGCGTGCACCACCACATCTGGCTAATTTTTTAAAAATCTTTTGTATAGAGAGAGTCTCATTAGGTTACCTAGGCTGGTCTCAAACTCCTGTGCTCAAGCAAGAAGGTAGAGAAGCCCTGTGCTAGACACTGGGGAAAAACTATTTGACCAAAGGAATAGTCCTTGCCCTTATTGAGCTACTAGGGTTTTACAGTTCAACTTTATTTAAAAAACAAAAAACCACTCCCCTGTTAGACTTTAACCTCCTTTAGAATAAATGACAGGTCAAATTTCCCACTTTATCCAAAAGTGCTTCTTGCTATTATACATAGTAGGTGCTCAGATTTATTAAGTAACATTTTTACTTTTTGTTTTTGTTTTTTTGTTTGTTTTTGAGACAGAGTCTCACTCTGTTACCCTAGGTAGAGTGCCATGGCATCAGCCTCGCTTACAGCAACCTCAAATTCCTGGGCTCAAGTGATCCTTCTGCCTCAGCCTCCCAATCAGCTGGGACTACAGGCATGCGCCACCATGCAGGGCTAATTTTTTTTTTTCTATTTTTAGTAGAGACAGGGTCTCGGCTTGTTCAGAACTGGTCTCAAACTCCTGACCTCAAGCGATCCTCCCACCTTGGCCTCCAAGAGTGCTAGGATTACAGGCATGAGCCACCGCGCTTGGTCTAAGTAACATTTTTAAATTGACAAATAAAAACTCAATATTTATGGTATATAACATGTTTTAATATATGCATACATTGTGGAATGGGCTAAATCAAGCTAATTAACACATCCATTACCTCACATATTTACCGTGTTTTAAGAGAATGTTTAAAATCTCCCTTAGTAATTTTCAATTGTTTAATACATTGTTATTAACTACAGCCACCATGTTGCACAGTTGATCTCTTGACTGTATTCTTCCTGCCTAACTGGAATTTGCTCCCCTCCCACCGTCTCCCAGCGCAACTCCAGGCAACCACCATTCTACCCTCTGCTTCTGTGTTTACCATCCACACGTAAGTTAGATCACGCAGCATTTGTCTTTGTGGGCCTGACTTATTTAACTAAGCATGATGTCCTACAGGACAGGTATTAAGTAACATGTTTTAATTATGGAAGTATACATGGGCACTATGCGGGGAAATGCTTAAGAACATAAAGAAGAAAATTAAAGTCACCTATAATTTATTTCACTTCTAAGCTATAAAGGCTGAGGTATCTCACTGTATTTTATTCCCATGTGTTGTCTGTTGCTCACAAATGTGAGGTTATACTGAGCTGAGTATACAGTTGCCCCCATGTACTCGTTGAAGACGTGGTTTTTGGCAACTATATGTAATAACATTTCCTTGTAGCATGTGTTTAGTGCCTCCCTGGCAGTGGACATTTAAATCACTCCACCTTATAAATACCATTGTAAGGAGCCTCCAGGGTACATGAGTTAACACCATTTCTGATCTTTCCTTAGAATTGAATCCTAGAAATGGAATCATTCCATCAAAGGAGATAAACGGTCATTCCATCGACTTCTAAACTGGAGGGATTAGTCCAATTTTTGTTCA
>CAUYSK010008060.1:0-84020 GCA_963575035.1 Avahi laniger
TAGGCCAATGTCTAGAAGAGTATTTCCAACATCTTCCTCTAGAATTCTAATAGTTTCCCTCCTTAGGTTTAAATCTGTTACCCAGCGTGAGTTGATTTTTGTGAGAGGTGAAAGGTGTGGATCCTGGTTCAGTCTTCTACACGTAGCTATCCAGTTTTCCCAGCACCATTTATTGAATAAGGATTCTTTTCCCCAGTATATGTTTTTGTCTGCTTTGTCAAAGATTAGGTGGCTATATGAGGATGGTTTTATATCTGGGTTCTCAGTTCTGTACCACTGGTCAATGGCTCTATTTTTGTGCCAGTACCAAGCTGTTTTGATTACTACAGCCTTATAATAAAGTTTAAAGTCTGGTAAGTTGATGTCTCCCATTTTGTTTTTATTGTCTAAAATTGTTTTTGCTATGCGCGGTCTTCTCTGGTTCCATACAAAGTATAAAATCAATTTTTCTACAACTGTGAAGAATGATGTTGGTATTTTAATAGGGATTGCATCGAATATATTCTTTTCTAATTCTATAGGCTCCTGATCCTGGAAAACTTTGAAGACGCGCTCTTAAATATATCAGCAAATAGTCCTTATGTTCCCTACTTGGCATGTGTGAGAAATGTGACTGACAATTTGGCCAGGGAATCACCAGGTAATGGTCTTCTCAATCGTCGGAACACTGCCCACGTTTCTAATTCTGTCCTAAAGTAGTAAGTCTTTTAAGTCATTCGCTTACAAAAGAAAGAAAATTTCTAAAATCTTAGTTTCCATATGCATCAGTTTCAATTTTTGATTTGATGAATGAAGGGAATATCTAATCATATTATTATATTATTTTGTTGCTGCTGCTAGTCCCACCTGGTTACCTGGACAAACTTTAATATATTATTATAATGGCCGCATAATGGATAATGTGTTGATGGCCACCTGGACAAACCTTCCAAGTGTTCAGAGTCATCAGGGGATCACATAATCCTTCACAATAATTTCTATGCTCGTAATAATCTCAGTTGTTAAAAAATAATGAAGAATGTTAATACAGAGTTCTAAAAGCAGTTGTAAATGACATCAACAAAGGCATTTTTGTGGCAGACTATTTTTACTTCCTATTCTCACGCACCTTTTATTTTCAATTTTCTGCCTACATGGGCATCCGCAAAGATTGTATTTAATCAAATGTTTTGTTTCTTTTCATAAGAAGAAATATCTATTTTCTCACCCTTTCTAGGAGACACACATTCCTTTGTCCTATACCAAAGTAGTTTGTTGAGAGTTAATGGCAGGCAAATAGCACAACAAATATTTAAACCTGGTCTTTGTTCACCAGGCCTGAATTAATCAGGTTGGAAGGGCATTTTTACATCACAGGGATGATACAACCTATTCTCCCCAAAATACTTCAACTGAATAGTATGTCCAAAAGTCAGAAATAAAAGCATATTCAGTTCACAAAGAGCCAAAACTGTGCAGCACCTCTGCTAGAAATATTTTTATCTCTAAGCAGAATATCTATGAATATTTTAAAAATAATGAACACCATTGTCCCCATGGTTCAAATAAAGGTTAAACTTTTACTCGTCTTATATTTATATTGAACTAAGCTGTTATTATAGAAAAAATTTAGTAATAAATCAAGATAGTGGTATCTTTCAAATGGATTTCCTAAATGACCTTGCCATTCACATAAAGTAACTCTTCTCCCCTCCTTTACAGAAAATGTAAGACTCCTTCAGTCCACAATAAGATTTAGAAAATCTTTTCTTCGAAATGGTTCCTATGAGGATTACTTCCCTCCAGTTCCTGAAGTCTTAAAATCAAAAGTAAGCCATGAAAGAAAAAAATAAACATTGGTACTTCCTATAATATTTTGGCAAGATATACTTTTAGTTTAAGTTTTAAGTCTGATCTTTGTAACTAATGATCCTATTTTCACTTTGGATATATAATGGTCCTATTTATGACTCTAGAAAAAGGATGACAAGACTTTGGTGTTGTACAATGGTATTTTGTTTTTAATCAGTGGGGATTTCTGCATGAAATGACTCATAAGAGCTTGATTACAGCATGTGCATATACAAAGGAATGGCTAACCATATAGTTACCTTATTAAGCTTCACAGTTTGAGAAAAGATTCATAATATGATTTCTAATTTGAGATGTCTTAAGTTTTAAAATCTATCAAAGTAGATTTTAAAAGATGCTATTTTAGACTTCACTGCATACAAAAATCTCAAACTTTGACTCATCCTATTTTTATTATTGTCATCAGAAACAGAAACTAATAAGTCATATTCAAATATATGCTATTGAAGAAAGGGGGAAAAAAGCAAGCCCAAAATTTAAAATATGAAGTTTGAATCTGTTCATGCTTATTTGTTATTATTCTTTGTTTAGCTCATGCATACAGTGTACAGGTTATCATGAAAATCACTTCATTTCTTAAATAACCCTATTAAATTTTGAAAGCAGCTTTCCTAGTAAGAACAGCAGTTTAATTGGATTTATGTAGCCAGGAATAAAGTAAAATTAGAACTGGTTTATTCAGGGCAAGCGAGATGACTTGCTGTATAGTCAACATGATATAATTAAGCAGGCGTGCAAAACATTATGTCCATGTATATTACAAATAAATGTGCTAGTTAGATTACCTACATTTTAGCCCTAGCCTTCTACATGCATCAAGAATTCTAATATACTTAATTTAGCATTATCTTAATTTGTTTGTGCAAATGAGAAGGAAGTTATGCATTCATCTGGAAAATTCCTACTCATCCTTCATGGACAAGTTTATTTATTTACTTACTTATTATTTCAAAATATTAGGGGTTACAAATGTTTTTGTTACATGAATACCTCGTATAATACTTAAGTTGGGACTTTTATGGTGCCCATCACCATAATAGCGTTCATTGTATCCGATGGTTTTTACTCCTCATCCCCATCCCAGCCACGCCCTTTCTTGGTTTCCATTGTCTGTTACATCTCCTTGTGCCTGTGTGTGCCCATTGTTTAGCCAAGGACAAGTTTAAATGTCACTTCTATAATATTAGAGAGTATCGCCTTTCTCCCTCTTTCTCAGACAGGGTAATGACTTTATCTTCTGTGCTCTTATATTTATCCATACATTCTTTTCATTCATTACCTGTGCTTCCATAGTACTAATCAATTTATTTATAAGACATACTCTCTAACCCCAAAATGCTTATAATCGAGCCAGGGAAGGAGATGGAAAAGCAGAGCAACAATTGTAATGCAGTGAGGTAAGAGTTGTGGTATGTTGGACGGGCAGGATTCTGTGCACAGAGGTGGGATGTCTAATGTGGATTGCAGGGGATAGAGGTGGAGAGAAGAAATTTTATGGAGAAGACGATGCTTATTCTGAGCCTTGGGGACTGTGTAGAATTAGGTTAGAGTCCTGCATTCAGAAATAGAGACCTGAGTTTGTAAGAAGACAGAGGCATGAACCTGAAAGAAGGTATAAGTTACCTGGGTTCATATGTGTCCATCTGGAGCAGAAGGTGCCCACGGGACAGACAAGAAAGGGGGCTGCAGAGGGAGACTGAGCCCAGGTCCTGCAGGCTTCCTAATGCTTAGCCAAGGAATTTGAATTTGATCCTGAAAGTTGTGAATTTGAAGAAGGTGAAATTTGCATTTTAGAAAGAGATCTCTCTGGGAGAATTATAGCCAAGAGATTGGAGGGAAGCCAAGTAGGCTATTTCTGCAGGAATCTAAGTGAAAAGAGAGTGCCCACACTGTGCCCTTGGCAGAGGATAGAAGAAAGACAGTTCCAAGACTGATAAGAGTGATTTAGGAGATCACATTGAAACAATGTGGCAGCCAGTGAGATACGAGGCATAAGGAAGAGGAATCTCTAATGACTGAGATTTCTGGCCTTTATGACTCATAACTTGGCATTATAGTTTGTGTATGTGTAGGTTCTGTGTCCCTCACTAGAGTGTAAATTCTGATAAAATTATATACCTTCTCCGTCTCTAAAGCCTCACATGGTAGGAGCTTAAGGCGTGGTCCAGGAAGGCATGAATAAAGGAGGGTGTTAAAGTAGAGCACTGGCTTTGTAATCACACTCCTTGGGCAAGGACTCATGGTAGCTCTTGATTTAGGGAATAAATAACTGGGAAGCACACAATATACACTAGGAAAATGGGAACAACATTCTCAACCATTGATACAAATGGGATGGGACTAGAGTTAAGAATAATTTAAAACATCACCCACAATTTGAATGTAATGTTCCCCTTGAGGGTCACAGAAATGGACATAAGCCATAACCCTTGTCCCTTGGGTAGAAAATCTATTGTCATTTATGTAATAATAAGCATGACTGCTGTTTGAAATCGACAGAAGCCATTCAGTCCTAGACCACAGGATCCGTGTGGAATATTGCCAGGTCCGTCCCTTCGCCATTGTATCCCCAGCACCTGGCACGGAGTCCCACACATGGGAAACGCTCAGGACACATCACTGGAAGAACGAAGACAAAACTCCTAGAGTTTTACAACTGGAGATGCTCTTACTTCCCTGCTTTGCCCTCCCTGATAATTAGTATCATGATTGTGGCAGTCAGTTAGGGCCCACTCATTCCAAAGCTTTCTTCATGGTATTCCCAAGATGGCAGGGAATCCTATTACTCATTGGCGGCTCTTCCCTCTGTTTCCCAGCCTTCTGGTCCAGGCTGAACATTTTATTCTTCTTGAGCTTGTGTGTTTTCTCCTCCCTTCATTGTCTGTTTTATCTTTTTCTTTCCAGTCCCTTTGATGGGAAGGGTAACTTCCTGAATGGGGGGCTACACATAAAATGGGTGTTCCCCTTATTGAACAGAAATACAGATAACACAATATTTTTATTGAGACACCTCCCTCCATATACCCACCACAAGCCCAGAAGTATTGCTGTTTTATCATTTTATGTCCCTGATATTATGAGGTCTGTACAATTGTGTCCCTTACAATTTGGATTCAGATGCATTTGGGAACCAATTATTTGATTTCCATTTTTTTATTTTTCATCTGGATATGGAATTTGAAGCCCTTTTAAGCACTTGCATAGGACAAAAGCACCTAGTGCCCTGCAATACAGAAGGGGGCAGAAGACAATGTCAGTAACAGTGCAGACACTTGTGAAAACCCAGAGGTGTTCTCATCCAGAGTTTAAACACAGTCTTATTAGAATGCATGTGATTCTCATGCTGCAGTTTAAGAAAGACTTTTTTATTTTTTGTCAATTTTTTAAAATTGTGGTAAAATAAACATACCACAATATTTACCATTTTTACTGTGCAGTTCAATTGTGGTAAGTACATTCACATTGCTGTTCAGCTAATCTCCAGGGATCTTTTCATCTTGTAAAACTGAAACTCTATACCCATTAAACAACTCCTCATTCCTCCTTCTCCCAGCCCCTGGCAGCCATAATTTTACTTTTGTCTCTGTGAATTTGACTACTCTAGGTACCTCGTATAAGTGGAATTGTATAGTAGTTGTCTTTGTGGGACTGGCTTATTTCACTTAGCACGGTATCCTCAAGGTTCATCCATGTTGCAGCATGTGTCAGAATTTCTTTCCTTTTTAAGGCTTAATAATATCTCATTGTGTCTGTGTGTGTGTGTGTATGTGTATTTACACACATCACGTTTTGCTTACCCATTTATCTGTTGTTGAACGCCTGCATTGCTTCTACCTCTTGGCTGTTGTAAATAATGCTACTATGAACATGGCTGTACAAATATCTCTTCAAGATCCTGCTTTCAATACTTTGTAGTTTATACCCAGAAATGGAATTGCTAGATCATACAGTAATTCTATTTTTAATTTTGTGAGGAACCGGCATGCTGTTTTTCGTTCCATTTTACATTCTCACCAACAGTGTACATGGTTAAAACTTCTCCACATCCTCACCAACACTTGTTATTTTCTGTTTTTTCTATAATAGCCATCCTAATGGGTATGAGGAAGAAAGGCTTTTTTAAAGTTGCAAACCAAATCTGCTTTCTATTTGCCCTATACATGATTTAAAATATAAATTAAAATATCAAATTAGGACCGGGTGTGGTGGCTCTTGCCAGTAATTCTAGTACTTTGGGAGGCGGAGGCAGGAGGATCGCTTGAGGACAGGAGTTCTGAGACCAGCCTTAGCAAGAATGAGACCCTCCCTCTACAAAAAACAAAAAAATTAGTCAACCGTGGTGGTGCGCACCTATAGTCCCGGCTCTTTCCTCCTTGCTGAGGCAGGAGAATTGCTTGAACCCAGGAGCTTGAGGTTGCAGTGAGCTCTGATGACACCACTGCATTCTAGCACGGGTGACAGAGTGAGACCCTGTCTCTAAATAAATAAATAAAATTAGTTACAGTATTTATGATTTAAGCTGGATAAGACTAAACTACATTTTTTAAACCCATGAATCTATAGAGGAAGACAGGTCTAATATGTCCGAATTTTTATAAAATTCTTAAGAGAACAGTAAACTCAAATGACAGAAAATAGTGCTTTGTAATAAAACTAATGCCAAATGCCAGCTAACCAAACACATATGCAGAATGTTTTTAAAAAGCGAATCAATTTTGGTTGCTTACCATGAATGACTAAATATGTAGAATAATGTAACTAATCTATTTCCCACTCTTTCCCCTTCTTGGAAAGCTGTCTCAGCTTCGAAACTTGACTGAACTTCTTTGTGAATCTGAAACTTTCAATTTGATGGAGAAATCATGCCATCTTTCTAATATGAGCTTTGGGAGCCTGTGTGAAGACGGTGCGTTTGATCTGCAGCTCCTTGAAGCAGCGGAGCTGGGCACCGAAATAGCAACCAGCGTGCTGTACCATGACAATGTCATTTCTGAAAAACTGAGAGATTTACTGACTGGGGATCCAAGCAAAATTAATTTAAATATGGATCAGTAAGTTTTCCCATTGTCTTCTTCCTTCGTGACATCCCTCTCAAAATACTGATATGCATAGTTGAATTTCTTCTTCTCTTCTGTCTCATTCCAGGTTTCTTGAACAGACACTGCAAATGAATTACTTGGAAAATATCACACAGTTAATACCGACCATAGAAGCCATGCTGCATGTAAATAACAGTGTAGATGCCTCTGAAAAACCAGGTGTTTCCCCATGCACATTTTAAGTCCTGTCTTATTAGGATGCTTGTGATTCTCATGCTGCAGTTTACGAAAGGCTTTTTTGAAGTTCGCATCCAAACCTGCTTTGTTATTTGCCCTTACACGTGAGAAACTTGAAGCTTTCAAATACGGTTACATGTCTAAAGTAAACACATAGAAAGGTAGCAGAGAATGAAACAGGGAAATTTGATTTCATAGCAAAAAGATCTTCAAAAATTTAACTAGTTAGGCCATTCACCTTTTGTTTCTCTGATATATTACAGTGCATTAGATAGTCGGCTGCGAGAGAAAGAATGAAATTTATTTGCTTCTGTGAAAATAATCTGATTGAAAAAACAAAAAGGATGCACTGCTGTCTACAGAAATCTCAATTCAGAACTTTCTATTAGTATTCTGAGCATGATGTATCATGCAATATGCTTCTCCTTTGCATAATGCCTCAATACTGAAAGGAAAGGCATTCAGAATTTTGGACAACAGACAGCCACAAAATTGGAAGGGCACTAAGTCCAAAAATAAAGAAGGTATATTTGCAGGAGGGATACTTAATAAAAGAAATTGAAAGGCTTTTGCAGAATGGAGATTACGATCTGCTGAAATAAAATCAAAATATTGTTTATTGTGCCTTAAATAATCCAGATATGAAATAATTATAATCATTGTCCTAAAAGAGTTTGCAGTTAAACATATTCTATATAAAAGTGAGACAATGATTATAAGAACCTTTCATAAACTGTAGTGTGTTAGACAAAGTTAAGGAAAAATGCCCTATGATGTTATGTTGTGAATTTATCAAACCTTGTCCTAAGTTGACAATATTAATATGATCCCAGGTTTAAAAGCACTTTAAATTTGTGTGATGCTTTAAATCAAAGGAAGAGATGTTTGTTTAGTGCATTATGTGAGGAAACCGAGTTTTCTTTAAATCACCTTCGTATTATAGATACCTAAGGAAAATTTATAACCCAGAGCAATCTCTTACCTTGGGTTAATGATATCATAATAAGAACAAATCTAACGCAGATAGAAATAGATCCTAAAGATACAAAAAGTTTGCCCCAACTGGGGGACATCTGTTCCTGACAGGCATGTATGTTGAATATACGTTTTAGTCTAGAAGGTTTCTGTATGCGACGGTGACTAAATAGAATGACATTACAACCAGCATGTAAGTTTTTTTTTCCTTGCAGGTCAGTTAATAGAAATGTTTAAAAATGTTGAACAGCTGAAAGAAGAACTGAGGAGAACGACAGGAATGTCCAACAAGAGTATTGATAAGTTGCTGGCCGTCCCTATCCCTGATAACAGGGCTGAGGTAGAGTGCCCTGTGCTTGTGCTCACGTGCAGTTTTTAGAAGTTTAAGTAGCATTTAGCATTTGTCAAGAACACTAGCAAGTTGCATGTAAAGCTGGAGAATTTTCCATACAAATGATAAAATTAGAGGTCTAATTTTTACATGAAGACAGAAGAAAAATTCTAAAGCAAGAATATTGTGTTCCTTTCCCTTTGTTTTCCTTTCTCTGTTCCCTGTCTCTTTTATTCTCTCCTTTTCTTCACCCTCAGATGGCATTCTTAAACAATTGGGGCCGCCAGTAAAGAATTATATTCATTATCACAGTCACATTGTCTGAGCTGAATTTGCACCTACTGTAATGATATCAAAGTCAAATTTCAGTAACCTAATTGGGGAAAGAAGTATGTAGACTATTTTCTGTTCGTTGCAACTCAAATAGAAATGGATACTCATTTTTATTTTTTAAGTCCCAAGACAAGACGTGGCATATACAATAGATGTGGTCAAGGGAGCTATGAGTAAGTTTGTGGTTGTAGTAAACATTTTTTGGTGTGAAAATGAATCGTGTCATTTCCTCATAGGCTGATAACAAGGTTTTCCACTCAAAATGTCTTATCTTTTATTCCTTTTCCAAGTCCATTGTCTGGGAGTGTCATAGAAATTTTCCAAAAGAGCTGCAGAGCTTAAGGCCTCATCCATTGGAAACTTATGTGTGACAGACTGTGTCATTTCTAAGCACAGCCCAGTTATTTTCCAATATTGGCTAAAGTTTTTTAAAAGCCTTTAAGGCTCCCTTTGGAATATATTGAATTTACCTCGTGTCATTTTAATTGGTTCCCCATACAAAAATTAAAACAGCTTTGCCTTCACTGTTCTTTCTCTTGTACTAGCAAATAATATTCGTTTACCTTTTCCCTTTGATCTCACCTTTTGCTCCTTTGATCCTAAGATCTACTCTCAGCAATCATGTTTCCGGCTTCTGAAGAACAGGTTCGTTTTAGTAAAAAAAAATATGTAAATGGAGAGCTTACATTTTTATAATTTTCAAGAGGAAAGAGTGAAAAGTTTCTGCCATCTTGAATTTCATGAGCTTTTCTCTTCATTTTAACTTGGGGGCAACGGAGATGGCATCCTGTCCCTGACAGTCATGCCTCACTACCTGTAGAAGCTTCACTGTCCAGGGGGGTAACCCACGCTATTGTGTGATCCTGGGCTTTTTGTTTCGTTTGTTTTATGTCTCTGGACCCACAGAGTATATCGTAGAAGATTGTAACTTTGAATGATTATAAAAACGAAATGCCATGTGAATTAACTAAGGGTAAAATTTTAAAGGCAGCAGAGTCTTAATCAAATATTTTCCCCAGATTTATTCCAAATCAATTATCTTTCTTGATACCATCCTTCATTCGCCAGCTGTACAGACAAGAAATCCGGGAGTCATCCTGGATGTCTCTGTCTCTCTTTTCCCACCTTATTTTGTAAGTTTTCCAGTGAACTATGGGTTCTCTATGATAGCACTTAGTGCTTTAAATAAGCACTAATTTGATTCTTGAGGAAAATTTGTCATATTTTAAAACTTAGAGTGTGGAAACAACCCAAGTGCCCATCAATCCATGAGTGGATTATCAAAATTTGGTATATGTTGACAATGGAATATTATTCAATCATAAGAAATGACAGTGATCTAGAACCTCTTATAGTTTCCTGGATTAAACTTAAGCCCATTATCCAAAGTGAGGCACCACAAGAGCAGAAGAACGGGACCCACTTGTACTCGCCATCAAATTGGTACTAACTGATCAACACTAAGGTGCTCACATGGCAGAAATACTCTCTAGGGATTAGGGGGATGAGGAGGCAAATCTACAACTAAAGGACACGGGGAGCACTAAAGGAAGGGAGGGGCACGCCTTTAACCTGCACTTGGGTGAGGCAAAGACATAAAGTGTAACTATAATGTTTGTACCCTCACAATACCCTGGAATAATAATAAAAATTAAAAAAAAAACTTAGAGTGTATTAAAAAAAAAACCAAAATGAACAGATGACTCTCCAGTGATTCACAACTAAAATACTTCTCTTTTTCCAATTTGTAGATTATTTCTCGGGTGTTCTGGTTGCATTCTTGTGATGCTAACGTTACCAATCCCAAACTGGAAGATGCGATGAAAGAATTCTGCAGCCTGCCTCTTCCAGAGAGATCGCATCAGTCTTACCTCATTGGACTCACTTTTCTGCACTACCTAGACATTTATAACTTCACATACAAGGCAAGTTGCTGTTGGTGAAATATATTGATATTGATGGTTTAGTATAAAAATATTTAATTACACATGTACGCTCTCTGATACCATCAGGGATAAGATCCTTTTATCCAGCTTTTGGAATTAGAGTATTATTTTAGAGCTCAATGAAACCTTAGAGATCATACATTGCAATTTGCACATTTTATAGATGAGGAAACTAATATTATTGCCTTATTAACTCTCAGTTTGTGTATCAGAGACCAATAATTAATACATACCATTACTGTAAAATACAAATGTATTTCAAAAGTATAAAATACAAATGTTATAATTTTTTTACAATGAACAGGCATTAATTTGGTAGGATAAAAATAAAGATTAAAACAAAGATTTTTTTTAATGAAAAAATAGATTTTTTTGGTGTCCTCAAAAAAGTTTTGTGCTTCCTTCATCAATTTAGGCAGAAGCTACCATTACTTATCCAGTAGAACAAAACAAAGGGTCATTATTAGGGCTTAGTAAAGTCAGCAGTGATTTCTTCTTGCAATAAGCAGGTGTTCTATAAGTACTTAATAAATAACTGAAAGAAAAATATAAACATAGAAAAACAAAACACCTATGTTCACCCAGATCTCTACTTGGGTCAAAAATATTTACATGCTCTTAAAAACACTGAAAACTTGTTTTTCTCTTTAAAGTAAGAAAAACCAGAAGCAAATGGCTGACTTATGTTGTTGAGACATGTTAGCCTAAGGGAGAAAAATGATTCAGGACTAGTCATAAGTAATCCCGTTCCAAGCCATCACCACCAACCCACACCTGCATTTCTGCAATGGCCGCCTAACTAGTCTCCCTGCCGCCACGCTTGGCCCCTTCCCCTGTCCCCCACCTCCAAAGAATCAGAGTGATCTTTTAAAAACTTAAGTCTCATTATGTTACCTTTCTGCTCAAAACCTTCCAGCGGCTCTCCATTTTATTCAAGGAAAACTTTACATCTGCTTCATGATCTGCAGATCAACTATTCTTCATCCATAAGATCTCATTTCCTACTTGGCTACTCTCTGTGCCTGTGGCTACTGCATGGCACCACTCTGGAGACACCCTTCACCTGCTTTGCAGGGCATTTTTTTTTTTGCTTAACATTGACCTTCACAATAAAGCCTACCCGGACCACCCTATTTAAAATGCAACCAATGCTACCTATAGCACTTTCAACCCCCATTTTCCTGTTCTATTTGTTTTCTTTTGCACTTCCATCAGACTCTATATTTTATTTAGTTTCCATTTTCCTAATTTATTTTCTATCTATTCCCACTAGTATGTAACCTCCACAAGGTCCTCTTTGTTCACTGAAATATTTCAAATACCAAAAACAGCACCTGGCTCATAGGGAAACTCAGAAAATACCCAATAACTAAACTAAAGGTTATTTTACATGAACTATAACCTAAAATACATATGACATGAAATTATGAATTTTGTTCACCTAAGATTTTAATTCTTACTTTATAATATCTCTACAGAGCAGAAATCAGACTAAATATTTCTTGGCGAGTCTATTAATTAAACATGTGCATTTGACAAGCAGACCATTCCCAATTCTTAGTATTGCAAACAAAAATAATAAAAATTTCCCATCACCAGTCAATTTATGTCACATCAATATAGGAATGCCTAGAATTTCAGAACTAGAATAGAAAATGGAAAAAGAGAAATGTTGGTTCTAATTTAGAAAAATCTGATTGCAATTAGTAGCTGCACCATTGAGGCATCTACGTCTTCATGAATGAGAGCCGAACAGTGAGGCAGATGTGATCAAGGCCATCTCTCCAACTGAATCTTGTGCTCATTATCATGGTTTTTGACTTCCTTGGATAGGCCAAGAGCTTCCTCTCCTTAGGGACCTCATACATCTTTCCCCCTCTGCCTATGTCCTTCCTCTTCTTATTCTTCCTATAATATATTCTTTCTCATCCTTTAGAATTCCAACTTGGAAAGAGACCTCCTCTGATTTCTTAGCTAAAGGCTCCCTGTCTTCTCATATTCCCCAGCCTTTATTCATTGCCTTGTTTGATATCTGTGCCTCCTAATAGACCAAAGCTCTCCGAGTGCAGGGATTATTCGCCCTCATGCACCACTGCATACCCGTGACCTCGTGCAGTGCTGGCAACATACCAGGCACTCAATGTCTGCTGAATAAATGAATGAATCAGAGGATGAAATTATTTTAACATTTAAAAAAATTTTCAATGTTTCTTCCTGAAGCAAATAAGCATTATAGAATTAAATGGCCTGATAAATCATGTAAGCTTTTTGACAGAGTTTTCCTGATTTTTAGGATCACATTATGTGATTTTTGAGCAATGGTATGCATGAAGAGTATGTAATTGACATTTACCTTGATGACCTCTAAAATCATTTATTTTGCAATTTTATTGAGGTATAATTTATGTACCATAAAATTGACTCATTTTAAGTGTACAATTCAACAATTGTTTAGTAAATGTATAGAATTGCGGCACTATTACCACAATGTCATTTGAGGACATTTCCAGCACCCCAGAAAGAAACCTCATATCCATTTGCAGTTACTTCTCATTTTGACCTCTTACACGGGCAACCTCTAATCCATTTTCTGTCTCTATAGATTTGTCCTTTTTAGATATTACATATGAATTGAATCAGACAATATGTGGTCTTTTTATCTGGCTTCTTTTGCTTAATATAATGTTTTTGAGTTTCATACATGTTGTAACACGTTTCAGTATTTCTTTTCTTTTTCTTGCCAAATAGTGTTCCTTTTTAAGGATATACATTTTGTTTTATCCATTTACCTGGATTGTTGTCACCGTTTGGCTATTGTGAATAACACTGCTATGAACATTTGCATACAAATCTGTGTGTAGACACGTTTTCAACATTGTTGGATAAATACCTAGGAATGGAATCTTGGGTTGTATGGTACATTTACGTTTAGCTATTTTACAACTTTCGAAATGTTTTCCAAAGTGGCTGTACCTTTTTACATTCTTATCAACAGTGCATGGGGGTTCCAGTTTCTCCACATAAATGATTTATTTTTATTCTGTTTCTGTTAGGTGTTTTTCCCTAGGAAAGATCAAAAGCCAGTAGAAAAGATGATAGAACTCTTCATGAGACTAAAGGAGATTCTCAATCAGATGGCATCCGGCACACATCTGCTGCTAGACAAAATGAGATCCCTGAAACAAATGCATCTGCCCAGAAATGTTCCATTAACACAGGTAGAAAAGTTACCCAGGAATGTTCTTGTTGAAAAATTCCTTCTGTCATATCAACTTGTTTCTAAGATTAGTTATAACACGGCTTCAAATTTAGTACATTAAAAAAAAAAATCACCTACAAGAAAACTCTACTCTAGCTACATTTTTTGCCGCTTAAATTGGTGAAGATTATCATTCTGCATTTACGTTTGGGATACACATTTTAAAGGAATTATGGAAACTTCAAGGATCCTCTAAGCATCATCGGTGTTCTTTCTATATTGTTTTCAGTAGCATCTGTAGCTCCTATGTTAATAAATTGCGGTTTTTTGTTTCGCAGGCAATGTACAGAAGCAATCGAATGAACACACCCCAAGGATCATTTAGGACCATTTCCCAAGCATTGTGTTCCCAAGGAATTACCACTGAATATTTAATTGCCATGCTGCCCTCTTCCCAGAAGCCAAAAGGAAACCACACCAAGGATTTTTTGACGTATAACTTAAGTAAAAAGCAAATTGCTTCAAAATATGGAATCCCCCTACAAACCAGTGAGCATACTTTAATGATGATTGTTCTTAATAACAAGAACATTGTCTATTCTGTCTGAGCTTTTTGTGATAATGAAGTATTAATTTCTCCCCAAGAATAAAAACAGAAGACACTTATACAGCACTGACTACATGTTAAGCATGTTATGTATATTAATCCACCTTAGTAAGGGGAAATGAGGCACAAAGAGCGTAGGCAACCTTGGCCAAGGTCATTCAACTTGGAAGTATCCGAGCTGTTATTTGAACCCAGGTAGTCTGCTGCAAGGGCTATCTTCTTAGAATCTGTCAGTCATAAGTACATCTTCCTTGCCTGTAGATAATACAAAAACTTGCCTTAGGTCTATTTGAGTTGATATTTTTTTGTAACTGTCTAGAATTAGGAATTTATATCCTGCATGACAGAGCTGCAGAAATGCAGCAGAAGTGTAAATGTTTAATGGCACATCAAAGTCGTTTACTTGATCTATAAACTTGGAGATGCAAAATGTGATCCGCGAGCTCTCCCAAATAATAGATGGCTGTTTAGTGTAGCAATTGGATTGACTCATTTATTCATCTTTTTATTCATTCGCCAAACATTTATTAAACAGCTCTTACGTATCTGGTGCTATCCTAGTAGTAGGTTTTTGTGTATTTTTAGAAAATTAAATGCTGGTGAAATGGATCTGTTGGCAATTCTGAAATGTGGTTTTCAGTCTTTCTATCTCCTCTTGGCAAAATGTCATCACTTACTCTGGGCTTGTTTATTGGGTTAAATTTTCTCACCTAAAAAAGATTTGTTACTATTTGTTACTATGCTTTTCTACTTTGCTACCAGATGCCTCACATCTGTTAATAATATAAGAAGTGCTAAGGCATATATTTTTGGGCGTGATAAGAATAATCTGTGTCAATTTACCATGAGGAAATATATTTGAAATACATCTATTAAGTGGTTTTATTTCACTTTTTCCTTCCAGCGCCATTTTGCTTCTCCCTTTATAAAGACATCATTAACATGCCTGCTGGACCTGTGATTTGGGCTTTCTTGAAACCTATGTTGTTGGGAAGGATTTTGTATGCACCATATAACCCGGTTACAAAGGCAATAATGCAAAAGGTTTGACCATTATAACTCAAAGTTTCTATTTTGAGTATTAAGATGATTTTTAAAGTAGTCAACTTCCAAATTTACTTTAGCTAACTCTGGTTTCTTTATATTTTACTATTCGTACCCTTGTCTTTCTGAAACTCTTAATAATTCTCAACTTCTGCCTGGGATATGTGCAAGCAATATAGATTGGGTGGTAGCCCTTTGAAGCGAAATGAACCATGTTGACATTTGAGAATGAGGTTAGTTGAAGGAGGACCTCAATTTTTCAATTTATCTCAAAAAGCAGAAAAGTTTTCTACAACTGGTGCCTAACTTTCAAAGTATGTAAAAATTGTGCTAGAAAAAATAATGTTGGACATTATATATCCTGTTTGAACAAAAACAATCCCTAATGAACAGAATCTGGGCTTCATATTTAGTTGTACAATTTAACATCTCATATGTATGGAAGATAGATATTGAGAAAGACAACATTATTAATAATAACTATTCTTATTAACTGCCTCATTTAACCGTAATAGTTTTCCCTCTCACTTTTAAAGTTGACTTTAGTGATTTGAATTATAAAATTAATACTTTTAAAATGAAAAAGCAAAAGTGAAAAAAAATACTCTGCTTCACCATTACTTTGTCATTAAACTATAGTTTATATGAATATAACATTATTTTTACTTCTATACAAAAATAGATAGATCAACACTAAATGTTCTTTGCTTGTATTGTTTGTGATTTAATACCTTATTTGTTTCATGACTATATACCTCTACATAATTTTGCATAAGTGAAGTTATACGTAGGCTTATTTATTTATTTATTTTTTATTTGAGACAAAGTCTCACTGTGTTGCCTGGGCTAGAGTGCCGTGGCACAGCAACCTCAAACTCCTGGGTTCAAGCCATCCTACTGCCTCAGCCTCCCGAGTAACTGGGACTACAGGCATGCGCCACCATGCCCAGCTAATGTTTTCTATATATTTTCAGTTGTCCGATTAATTTCTTTCTATTTTTAGTAGAGACGGGGGTCTCGCTCTTGCTCAGGCTGGTCTCGAACTCCTGAGCTCAAAGAATCCACCCGCCTTGGCCTCCCAGAGAGCTAGGATTACAGGCTTGAGCCACCGCACCTGGCCTGCTTATTTTCTAAGTGCAGTCTTTTTTTCTTTTTTGCTTTTGTGTTTGGCTCTCACCTCCTCTTTTTCTTCTCTCTTTATTTTATTTTATTTTTTTATTTTATTTTTATTTCAGCATGTTATGGGGGTACAGATGTTTAGATTACATATGTTGCCCTTGCCCCCTCCAAGTCCGAGTTTCAAATATGTCCATCCTTCGGGTGGTGCGCATTGCACTCTGTGTATGCATATACCCCTCCCCTCCTCCCTCCTCCCTCCTCCCCTCCCCCTCCCTTTTTCTTCTCTCTTGATCCTACCCTTTCCTGCACATAAACTGCATATGTCAGCATTCCAGTATGTGTCTTTCTATAACTTATTCACATGCCTCTAATCCTCTGTTGATTATTTTACCACATATACATTCATACGCAGAGTTCTCTGGTCATTGTTTGCATTATTAAAATAAGATTGCCTTATAATACTTTTCTACATGTTGCTTTTCTTACATAAGAATACATTGTGGAAATTCTTTCCACTCAATAGGTATCATTTAATTTATCCTTTTTAAAGATTGCAGATTTTTTTATAACATGAAATTTAGTAATCCAATCCTCAGTTGTTGGACATTCATTTTTGCTTCCAGGGTTTGTTTTTGTTTTTTGGCTACTGTAAACAATGTGACAACAAACACTCTTGTGCATATGGTTTTACATAGTGGTATTTTTATGTCAGATCAATGTTCAGGATCGAGGGACTGAAGGGTATTGTATT
This sequence comes from Avahi laniger, assembly GCA_963575035.1. Classification (NCBI taxonomy): domain Eukaryota; kingdom Metazoa; phylum Chordata; class Mammalia; order Primates; family Indriidae; genus Avahi; species Avahi laniger. The sequence goes on from CAUYSK010008060.1 coordinate 17,433, forward strand.
TTATTTTAATAGCCATTGTCAGATTGCTTCTCAAAAAAGGCTACAAAGTATTTATTCCCACCAGAAATATATGAGAATATCCTCCTTATATCCTTGAACTAGGATGTTTCTTTAGTAGAAAAGTTAAGTGTATCATTAGTAAAAATGAAAAACTTGTGAGATCTCCAGAAGTCATGCTTACATTTTGGCTTTAAAGTCACTTGTGGATATAAAACAAACTCTAAATTTTACAAAATGTTTTAAAATGATCTTGACCCTATAAAAGCTAGCATATAAAACTTTCAACCATGTGGGAAATTTCTGCCAATATTTTTTTACTAGCTCCACATTTTGGAACTGTTTTTTGAAGTTATGGAACAAAACAATCTTAAGATACCTTTCAGGAATATAGGCAAAATACTAATGGACCAGATCTCTTTTGTTTCTTTGTCTTTAAGTCTAACGTAACTCTGAGGCAGCTGGCGGAATTAAGAGAAAGATCTCAAGAGTGGATGGATAAGTCGCCACTTTTCATGAATTCCTTCCACCTGTTAAACCAGGCGATTCCAATGCTTCAGGTATGAAATGGTTCTGTCATTTCCCTTAGTAGGAATTATAATTCTTTGAGACTTTCAATGTCTTCATTATGTGAATGGGCAGATAGTAACTTAGAATGCACATCCGACAGATTTAAATTGCCTCTCTTTCAGAGAGTGGGTCTGAGAGAGGATAATAGATCTGTCACTCACATTCATAATCATCCTCACCTCGTGCACTGCAACTTCTCTGTCTGTAATTCAAAGATAAGACATCTTACAAGTTGATCTAGAGACCTAACTAGTGGTATAAATCAGTTTTCTAAAAGTATTAATAAAACGCTATAAAATATGCTTATGTTATTTATTTCTGTGCTTTAACTTACTCTCCTTAGCTACCTTAACTAAACCAGAATTCCTGAAATCCTAATATTCTGGAGAATGTTAAATTTGGGGAATTCTGTGGTGGAAACATATGCCATATGTGTTAAAAAAAATTCCAAATTTATTTTAACATATTGTACACAAGGTGTTCTCATTAGTTATCTAAGTGTCTTCAGTTCAAAGCCACCTAAGGAAGCAAAAGTTACCATAACTAAAAAACGTGCTCTAATAAATTGGCCCCTTCAAAATTTTGTCCCCACTCAAACAGTCCTTCATGCTCACTCTAGTTTAGGTTGAAGATTTGACAATACAACTCAAATCCAATATACGTTAGTTGAAAAGCGTAACTTGCAATTCTTGTAAAAGATGCAGGATTTTCTGAAGACGATGCAAATACTTTGGGGAAATGTTTCAATCACATACAGAGCTATTGACAAGTGAAGATTGAGCAGCAGAGTTAGCCTAGTCATCAACTGAAGAAAAGAAAATTGGCAGGAATGGTGACATCCTAGAAGCTTCAAGAGAGACTGCCTTGCCTATCACAGAGAGGCCTTTAAAAAATTGATGGAGCCCTAGAATATTTTTGCAAAAAAGAAAAGGAAAAAGAAAGAAAAAAGCTCTTCTTTATCATCAGGCTCAGGAAGTTAAACATAGAATGAAGGATATTGTATGACACAACTTGGTTAGAAAATGTATACCCTAAAGGTACTTTACTCATTTTTTGTCTTGATTAGCAATTAGTGCATAGTTACAATTACAACCTGAATTTTATTATAAATGATAAAACAAATTTCTAAATAGATATTTAACACATTTAATAAATATAAAGTAAAGTAAACTTTTCATCAAACATCAAACACACAATTTACTAATACATTTTGGATCTAATTTTAAGCATGCTCATTTGAAGTGGCCTTTTCTAGTGAGTCTCACTCAGATAACAAAGGCTGCTTAGATAGTACTTCATTGATAAATGTATTTTCCTAAGTGGTAGATTGATCTTTTCTCCTAAAACTTCTTTTTTCTGTGAAGAGAAAAAAAGCCGCATATTGTTTTATTAAAAAAAGGTTTGTTAGCGAAAGTGGTGAATTAACAGAACATGCTCTATACATAACTGTTCCATCGGTGTGCATGCTACGAACTACTCTTAGAACCCGCAGAAGCTATGGATTTAGCAAATTAATTCTATTATATGTGTTCTCTAATGATATGCGCTGTTCTTAACCATTCATCTCCATGATAGCAAAACAAAAGGTATTAGTAAGAAAGAAGAATAAGCGGTACCAACATTTGCTCTAAAAGAACAACCAACTTAAGCCTAGCTTACGTGTCTAGGCCATGAATGTAACACGTGAGATGAATAAACATTTCTTAATCGAGTTGAATTCTCTACCTTCAGTTTTTTCCTTGCCCCTTATTAATTGTGTGTCTTTGAGAGAATTTACATAGCTTCTTTAGCTCTAGATTTTTCATCTATTAATTAGAGATAATAACAGCACTTACCTCAAGATGTTGTTGAGAACTAAGTGAGAAAGTTAAGTTAAACTCTGTAAGCCAGTGCCCAGCACATAGCAAAAGCTCAGTAAGTATTAGTTAATGGTACTCTTGCAGTGGTAGCAGTTATGTCTTCTAATCTGGAAGACAGCTATAAAAGCCTTTATAAAGGCTTTTAAAGGAAGTATTTTTTTTTAATTTTCCAATTTTTCCATGGATAGAGATTAAAGTTTTGTCACCAACTTATTCTTTCATATTCACATAGTTGCACTTATCACAGTACAAAACAATATTATAATAGTTATATTGACTATTCTGATGAGATGAGTCGTTCATCCCCTGCTTTGCAGAGAGGAAACCTAAAGCTGAGAAAGGCTGGGTGCATACGAAAAGCCTCACAGCTGGGAGGTATTAGAGCTGGAATACAAGTCAGTTGTGATGTCAAATTTCATGTAGATATTACAGTTTTAAAAAGTTGTTTTTATTTATTTCAGCTGAACAAAATTCAACCACGAACCACAACATTGTGTATAGCCTATATTAAAAAGAGATAATATAATAGCTATGTGAAAAACATCTGTTAAAGTGAATATAATTTCCTACTGTTGATAATTATAGTCATATCTGGCCCATTTAGCATGCTGACCAATTTGTGTCTATAGGCAAACAAAAGCCCAGCCTTTCGACTCATTCCCAGTCACCAACTTTCTCTTTTTTTCTCAAGGATTTGTATGTGAGCCTTTCCAAGATAGTGCACTGATAATGCCCAGTGGTGGTTACTTTATTTCACTGTCATTGTTTTTAGGAGGTGACGTTAAATATGTTTTCTTTTTGCACTGAAACTGATTCCCTGTTATTATTTGTTAGAATACCCTAAGGAACCCCTTTGTGCAAGTTTTTATAAAATTCTCTGTGGGACTTGATGCCGTTGAACTGTTGAAACAGATAGATGAACTCGGTGAGTCCAGATTCACAAAACTTTTACTCACTAGTCATGTCAGAAAATCATTGTTCCACATGATAGCTTCTTTTCCTTTCCTTCTGTATTTAGTTTCTAGCTAGTTTTCCGAAGAAAAGTGAGACCCTGGACATATCCATCCATCTTCTTTCCAGATAGTTGTGCAATTATAAATAGAAATGATTGTTTGGATGCTCAATGTTTACAGTTAGTTTCAATAATTATAATTCAATACACTCCATGTAAATGCAGTTTTTCTTCAATCTTAGGCAGGTTGTTGGAAGTACGGGACTGCCTTTTTCTAGAAACTTGATGAAAATCAAATCCTGAAGGACAAAGGAAAATAAAATGATTTATTTATGGTTACGTTTAATATCTTTATCTTCACTGGCCTCAGTATCACTTGACTAACCCAGAATGCGATGGGAAGAGGTTATAGAGTTAGCAAAAGCAAGACAAAGGCCATGGGAGACTCAAAAGAAAATAAAATCAGTATTCAAGGTTGGGTCCTCCTCACGTGGTCATTTAAAAGGGACAGGCTGCAGAGGATCAAAGGAAGCTGTCTGAACTTATGCATTCCCTCGGCCACTTCCGTACCTTCAACCTAATGGATGCAAGGCATCTAATTCCGGCTGCGTCTGAGTCACTGTTGCTACGCAACCGCTGGTATGAGAAATGGATTGAGAGCATCAGAATTTGCCGATAGCAAAGTAAATACTCCTCTTCCTCCCCAGCATTGCTGGAACATAAATGATTAAGATTGTAAACCAGTGGGGAGGAATTATGCCCACAATTGTATGTATATTATGATAGTCAACCCAGTTTGATTAAAGAAAGGTATTAGTGGATTTATTCTCTAAAAGAATCATTGGGGTGAGGAACTATTTCATCAAAATATCAGGGATAAACTACAAAGTTCTTATATAAATTTTGTCATTCCTGACTTTTGAAATAAGAGGTGAGGCGCAGAATTTAAAAGAAGATTGATATGAACATAGCACTGAGACTTGATGTTTGTATAATTAGATATGTAACTTAGTATCTAAGAGGTTATATATTTCAAATTTGGGTGCACTGAACCCTCAAAGCATTTCTATGATTCAGTCTACCAGCATTGCTAAGGAACCCTGTGAAGCTATGTTGATTTCCAGTGGCCGCTGGAGGCCACTGTTCAACCACGATTTACCCCTCCCCCACCATCTGCATCAAGTAAAACATTTCACTTTAAATTCTAATGAGAAATGCATTTAAGAAGTCACCCTCTGTGAGAAATTTAGTCTTATTTTGTGCCATGTAAGAGACATGTCTGGATTCTGTGAGGAGAGATTTATGGTACTCACAGCCTTCTCAGTATTCATGATGATCAAGACAGTCAAAATTTAATTGGCCAAATGATTTGTTAACTTGTAATTTCATATTTACCCTCTGTCCCAGTTGGTTTGCTCACAAGGAATCATGAAATTGAAGAGCAATGAAATCCTCCTTCTTCCAGAGTAATTACCTAAAATAAAATCTTGATCATTTTGTCTAAGATTAATACAGATATCAAAAGAGGTAACTCACATAAGGTTTTAAGTCAAACAATATTAGAAAGTTGCAACTGTGTGGCATTCTCAAGTACCCTAAATGTTTCTGTAGCACAGCCCGTCAAATAATATTGTTTATTTGTGCTACATACTCTACGTAGGCTTTTCCTTGTTTCAACTTGTACATTCACACTCCCTATACAAAGCAAGCACTTCTTATTAGTTTCTTGCAAAATCTCATCTCAGTTTATAGTTTTCTTTCTAACTATATGTATAGAGATTTTTTAAATTATTCATCTTTAGTTCTTTGTTAATTAAATCGTAACGGAATATACTTTTATCTTGTATCTTTCTTTGAACTTGGGTTTACTGTATTTGTAACTAGCTCCTCTCCTCAATGAATATTTGCTTAATTGGACACATTTTCTTTGGTATAGAATACTAGATATTTTTAGAGTAAATTCTACAGCCTGCCATTATTTATAATCTAGTTTAATGTTTGATGTTAACTCCCTAAAAAAACAGTATTTTGTCTTAATACTATTAGAATCAAGATAATAATGTTTTCCGTCTCTTTTGCTTTGCTTCCTTAGACATTCTAAGGATGAAATTAGAGAACAACATTGACATCATTGATCAGCTTAACACACTGTCTTCCCTGACAGTAAATATTTCCTCTTGTGTATTATATGACCGTATTCAGGCTTCAAAAACCATAGATGAAATGGAGAGAGAGGCTAAAAGGCTCTACAAAAGGAATGAACTCTTTGGAAGTAAGTGCTATTCTATTAGGATTTGACCTTCTCTTTGCACTAAAATTGGCCAAATTCTTCCCCCACCTCTTTCATCAGGAACTCAGAAAAGTAGTCTGGGAGTCATTGCCCCCTCTGATGTCTTTAGAATTGAGAACCTTTCATGTAGTCAACCAACTATATTATCTAAGTGTGTCTAATTTTGTTAGTGTAGTCCAAATTAAGAGTGAAAAGGATCACATAGTTATGGGGTAAAGTCGAGTCCAACCTCATTACCAGTCAAGATTATTCATTTAAAAGTGTTTCTTTTTTATTTTAATAAGTGGCTCAGGGTGATGTATTTGATCTGACCACTTAGTTTGTGATTATATTCTTAAACTCTAGCTTTCAATCTCTGAGGTTGACACCTCCAATTAACCATCTTTTCTGTAAATGAAGAGCCTGAACCTACTGTGACATCACTAACTCAGTTGACTGTTTGGCTGCCCCCAATGTGTACCCTCCAAACAATGAAAAATGTCAACTGTAAAATAACCTTTCTGCTGTTGTTGCCATTTTATTTTTAGGTGTTATTTTTAAGCTTCCTTCTAACAGAAGCCGGCATGGAGGCTATGACTCTGAAAATGTCTTTCTTCCTCCTGTCGTAAAATATACCATCCGCATGAGTCTCAAGACTGCACAGACCACAAGAAGCATAAGAAGCAAGATTTGGGCCCCAGGGCCACACAATTCTCCATCAAACAACCAGATCTATGGCAGGGCTTTTATTTATTTACAGGATAGTATTGAGAGAGCAATCATTGAATTGCAAACTGGAAGGAACTCACAGGAAATAGCGGTTCAGGTTCAAGCAATTCCTTATCCCTGCTTCATGAAAGACAAGTAAGTTTACACTTTCAGCCCTTTTTAATGCTCAACTACTTTTTTGAGAGCTCACTTCAGTTCATTCATTCGATGTATCAAGTGAAAGGGATAATATTCACCAAAGCTTTGCCATATGCTTGTTTCCAGGAAAGGCTACACATTATAGGCACAGCTGCCTCTTAGCTGCTCATCATTACAAAAATGATGGTGAAGTGCTTACCAAAGGATTCGTGTTTCCTTTCTCATGACTCTTACCTCTGCAAGAACTCTGGCCCCAGAACTGGGAGAATTGGACTCTAGACCCCAGAACCTTGCTGCATGACTTTCATGTCACCCACCGTCTACTTGTCTTACCTTTCTCTAGTCAAATGAGGGAGATGAACAAGATAATCTTAAAATCCCTTCCAACTCTCCCAAATTTGATAAAAATCTGAGCACAGGGTCAATTTTAAGGGGGAAAAAGGATGAAAGAAATAGTAAACATGTTACTCATCAACTCTGTGAGGTAAATATTGTGCTATCTTAAACAGTCATGTACTATCCAATTCATTTGCTATGAATCTTCTCTATTAATAAAATGGTGTTGCTAAGAGAATTTAAAAAGGTAAAGATATGCTTTTAGACCGCTGAGTTTGAATGTCCAAGAAATCAGCCAGGTGGGTAGCACTGAATGTCTCCTCCACTTTGTACACAGTTAAAAAGTAAGGTTGGAGGACTAAGTTTTCCAAGCTCACTCTCCTACATAAAATATTGAGGCTGAATATTACTTTAAAGAAATCAAACTTGCTTCTCAACATAGTTGTTGCAGTTTATGTACAATTCAGATGGCTCCGGCTTTTTCTTTCTTCTCTTTTTCCTTTCTCTCAATGCTTCTGTCTCCCTTGGCTACTTCAAGAGTTCTAGATGAGATGAAGTCATGTAACCCTTTGTGCACCTGTGATATGGGGAGAGAGATCAGGATTCCAGCAAGTGGGCTGTCAGGATCAGCTGGCTATTGTAGAGGCCAATCACGAGTTTGCTGCCTGAACTATGTGTGAACTGCAATGGCTTGCACGAATATTGAAGACCTATGGGTTCAATTAAATTAAAATGCTCAGTGATTTACCTGCTCATTTTTTTACCCTTGTGAATTTTGGTACCTAACATGGTGGGTACCTGGAAGTTTCTTTAAAGAATAAAAGTAACTTCCCTCTTTATGGGAGTATGATCATAATGTCTTACATACACATATAAACTCTTTGTTGCATACAAAGTACTTTCATGTATATTACTACTATTTCATTTATTTCACCCAAAAGCCTCATAAAGTAAGTGGGAACAGGAATTATTATCCATAGTTTCCAGATGAAAAAACTGAAATCCAGAAAGGTTAAGTAACATGCCCAAGTTTATATAGCTGGTACCACACGCTCCTTCCTATTACAAGACCAAAGATTTCTCCTGTATACCACACCAAACCTGCAAAACACAATCATTTGGAAGAAACATTACAGGGAATTTATCATTGATGAATGAGGGCCTTGCTTAATTCTGGATCCAGAAACAGCATCAAGGCTGGACCTGGACCTAAACAAAATTCATTTGATAAGTAATCTTTAAGCACTTATTCCATGCCAGACAGGTTCTCAGGAAGCAAAAAAAAACTGGATATGGCCCCAACTCTCTGATGACCATACACTTCTGCATGCTAGACTGATATTGAATGGAGTGATGTCATGTTCCATAAATACTCTTATTTTTCTTGGGATGCTTGAAGATAATTCTTTAGCCTTACAGAATAGAAAGGAAATGACCTTGGGACCTTTCTCCAAGTGAAAGCTTCTATGAAGCCCAATATGCAAAACAGATCAATTTAGAAAACTACTTCCTTACACTCAGTCCATAGAAGAGGGGCAATTGTCAGAACAGTGGCTATTAAAATATGCGTGTCAGCATCACCTGGGAAGTTGTTTAAAATGCAAATTCCTGGCCCCATCCCAGAGATAGTAAATCAGAAGCTTATGGATGAGGCCCAGAAGTTTGTGTTTTAATAAACTCTTCAATGCTTCTAATGCAGTCAACTTCGAGAACTCCTGCATTTGGACTTTCAGGTGCCACAGGTAGGACACCGGGGATGCCTCTGGGGCTTAATGAGGTCTTCCAGTGACCCTCTAGTTTAGCATATCATCAGAAAAGATATTTCTATACCATTCATGAAACATCTCCCAGAGTATTACTTCGAGGAATCCAAGTTCTTTGTCCACATTTTAAATCAAATGTTTTGGGTTTCATTTCATTTTGGAAAATTTAGTTTAATAATAACTATAAGCTTCCTAAGAGTAGATAAATACAATAATTTTGGAAGATATGCTTTTAGTTAGATAAACTAATCATCATCTAATTTTAAATTTGCCTTTTAGATAAGAATTTAGTTTAAACAGTAGGGTTTTGAGTCTTGTAATTATATCTATTAATATATAATAATTAATTTCCCAGACAGGACATACTCAACACAATTTAAACAATATGGCAATTTTATCTAACAATCTAGAACTCTTTTTTCACTCTTGCAGCATTATAGCAAAAAAATTGTAGGCCCACTCTTAAGTCACCTGCACTTTTCATAAATAATGGGGTAATCATGATTTTCAATTTCAAAACAGGAATATAATTTCAATTGAAGAAGGCATATGTTTTTTATATGTTGCAATCTACAAGTGTCACATTCATTTTGGTTACTGGATTTTGTTTTTGTTTTTGTTTTACAGTTTCCTAACCAGCGTCTCTTATTCTCTTCCAATTGTGCTTATGGTTGCCTGGGTTGTATTTATAGCTGCTTTTGTAAAAAAGCTTGTTTATGAGAAAGACCTCCGACTTCATGAGGTATGTTGAGAATCTCTTCTTATTATGAATATAATATTCTATAATAATAGAACAATTAATTACCATGATTTTTGTCATGCCTATACAAACTCAGAAAGCCTAACCCATATCTTATGAATTAGATAGAAATAAAAATATTTTGCAAGTCACAAAGGCAGCTGATAAGGCAATATTTTGTTTTCTCAAAAAGTGGCATGCAGTCATTTAATAAGTGCCTCTCTAAAAAACAAAATCTGAATAATTATAAATATGAGTACCATTATAATCTAAAGAATAATTTTTGCTCAAGAAATTGCCTGTAGAACTTAGTATCTAACAGAGGAAGTGTAAGTAATAAAAATAGTAACTATTAAGGCAGGAAGATTGTTGACAGGGTAAGTAAATGAATCCAAATGTAGCTATAGCTATAGATATAGGTATAGACATAAACACAGACATAGGTATATGGCTTATTTTGGCTCTCACAAAAAAATTCTCTTTGCAGTATGCTTTGTCTCCTTCAATTACTTTCTCCATTTTCCACTGATTCCTTATTTACAGAAACTAAGAATTTGATGTTATGCTACTGACTGGATTACTAATAATATCACAATGGAAGACAGAACTAGGAATATAAAGTATGCTCTCTTCCTGGGCATGTTCTTCATCATTAACCACAAATCCAAATATCTTACTTCTTTTTAGAATTTATGATAAAGCATTGTGTGGTTTTTGGATTGTTTTTGAATAGAATTTATTTCATCTGCTCATTCCAGAGTGAGTCTATTCCTATACTTACTCATGTGGTGGAAAGAAAGATGAAACATTTCAAAACTCAGTCATAATAACTATTGCAAGACCTGGGTAAAAAATCTGAAATAATGAGGTCGGAGCAACCTGTTAGTACACTTGTACTTTTCAGACTCACTTCGCCAAAGCTTCGAGGCAATTGATTATTTCTCCTTACAAGATGCAAATCACTGCTTCGTATTTCTGTTGTAGTTCAGTATCATCCTTCCAGGACTGGCCCAGAAATGTAGATAAGAAACCCTCGTTTCTTACCTTTTCTATTTGAATTCTGGTTGATCTTCACAGTTGCATTTTTATATTTCAGTTACAATTTGGTAAATGTTTCTTCAACTGGTTTGAGTCCTGTGATACACAGGACTGTTTGCAATGGTTTCCTAATTCCAGTGTAGAAACTTGAAACCATGCCCTGTACTCTAACTTTGGTTACAAGTCCCTACCTTATATTTCTCTTTCAGATTCCTAATAATCAGAAGTGAAACAGATTAAAGAAAAACTCTGAAGTAGAAAATTGTGATAGAAACTGAGTTGTTTTCTACTTCAGATAAATAAATAGATAAATAGATAAAAGATAGATAAATATCTATCATAAAAATATTACTTGTGATACAAACAGTAAATAAGTGTATATGTGCATAGTATGTATACACATACGTGTGTGTAATATATATGTGTATACATGTTACATACACATTGTATTATTTTGTGTTTGAAGATGGTGCTTTCTGAAGGCATCCATGTATGTCACCAAAAACTATCAAAGCATAAGGAAGAGTCTTTTCTCAATTGAAAAACCTATTTTTAACAGTAAGTCAGTTTCTGTTTGGGAGCTCTGTGTCTTCATTGGGTAGGCATCCACTTTCAAAATGTAACCACCTGGTCTTGGGGTGACATTTAGACAGCAGAAGATCACTGAACTTGGAATCAGAATATCAGGTTTTGTCTTGCAGTTCTACCAGCCACGTGCACTTGGGCCCAATCCCTTACACTCTCTGAGTCTGATCATCTATACTTCATTCAACATTGTCTTTCCAGAATGCAGCTCTCTCACTGCCAGAACAGAGGAGCTGCTCAATTACTCATATTTTATTAATTCTAAGACATTGATTTTTTTTTCACTTTTTAAAGCCTCTGAAATTAGCATGCATTTGATAGTGTCATGATTTATTTGACAGTAATTTTTCTTTTTTGGTGGCACATAAAATAACAGCACATCCTAAATGGTGTCCTAAATTCAAAGGAATATGGTGCATTTGTAATTGATGGAGGCGGGCATTGAAGGAGTAGGGTGTTCCCAGTACCTCCTGCTCAGCCTGTCTGCACTGCCCACAGTTCTCATCTCACCTCCTCCTTTGGGAAGATGACAAAGTTGAGCCCAGAACTTTAGAGATGACTTGCTGAAGACTCTGGAGCAAGTTTATAGTAGATCTGGCACTGGCACTCAGGTATCTTGACCATCAGGTGTCCTTTTCCATGCCATAGTTACCTTCTCCCTTACAATCTGATTTTAATAATATGGACACTTTTAAGAACTATTTAGGATGATGATGGAGAATCTCTTAAGTTACCAGAGACTCAAAATCGTTTTTTAATATCATCGTTTTATATTCACTTATGGTCTAAAGCTGCCCAAGCCCTACTTTCTTCTCATTCAAATTAAGTCAAAAAGGTAAAGAAAATCAATATTCTCCCTTTTCCTTCTGTAACTATTCTAAAATCTGGGAGAGAAAGCTAAGTTAGTTGCTATCTCAATGAAGCCATCAATCTTTGACCTTGTTATGGTATGATTCCATGAATTCCTTATGAATAAGGATTCCATGAATTCCTTATTCCTCTTATTAAAGAAACTAGCACAAATACTAATGTTCAGTAAATTTATTTATGAAATTGAGCCTGTCATTTAAAAAAAAAACTACCTTAAAAATGCCTTTCAATTGAGTTTTATTCTGCATTCCTTGCTGTTAAAAATTAAAATATTAAAGCTATAAAGAGCTGATTTTATAACACAGAGAAAAAATATTTTTTCTCATTATTTTCATGGTTTATGGGTTAGCTTCATTTATTTGATCTAATATAAATCACTGATAGGGCTTTCGGTGCTTACATTTAGTTAGAGACAGAATTTTGGAGTCATTCTCTCAGTTCAGACAGGTAACCTGAAATATCTGTGGGCTGCAGAGATGTTACCAAGAATTATGCAAGGATTTTTAGTCCACTGGTTCTTCATATAAAACAATTTTTATGCTTTCATGACATACACTATCCACCCCACCGATGAGAATTTGGAACATTCCAAGTAATGATCACAACATCCTTTATATTGTACTAAAAAGGCCATAATATAAGTATGTATTGTTATGAGACTTATAAAGATGTAGACAGAAGATGTTATTATTCCTCATAAATTAGTACTTCACATACTTGAATTGAATGAAAACATTGCTGTCAAGTAAGTATATGAGTATTTATGACTTCTTTTCCTGACAGTTTTAATGTCAACCCCTGTGCATGAGCTTCTCATGAATGTGGCAGAACATTCATCCAAAATCTTATAGAATCTCTTTCTTATCATTCTCTGCTGTAAACTGGTGCAGATTTTGACCACTGTGCAGAGTGTTCCTTGAGCAACAAGTTATCAGATATTGATGAATTGCCTTGGCAGGTTTGGGAGGCTTAAGACAAGTGACTCTTTGATTACAAAGCTGGCACCTGACATCTGTCACTTTGAGGAGGAACCAACAGCATCCAAGAAAGCACAGCCAGCCGTCCTCTGTGGGCCACCTTCCATCTGCAAGTCTGGCCTTGTTTATGACAGCAGAGTTGGCAGTGAATCTGGATAATTTATGGATGACTTACATGCTCTCAGTGCTTTTCCTCTTCATGAATAGCAACTATTCTCCTCATGGCATAAAATCCTGAAGTTTAACACTGAAGTTTCATGCTCGAGTGTTAAATAGTGAATAGAAGCACCTAACTCAGCTTGTTTTAATAAAGAGCAAAATGATCAGTCTCCAACTTTTATCAGCTCCTGAAAATAGGAATTTGATCTTGAGTCTAAAAAATTTGAAAATTACAGTCCCATAAATACCTTTAGACATTGTCTTCAAGCCTACCAAATTATCTTTTAACAAGTTTATGGAGAATATTCTAGATGTATAAGATTTACACTGTAGCTGTCAATTGTGAGAGAAGAAAAAACATGTTTATACACATGATATCAGCTTTATTTCATGGCCTTGATACATCCTAGATATTTTATATTCACCTCATGAAATATATTAACATTGTCCACTACCGACATACATTGCTCTTGGGGGGGGGGATATTTTTGTACAGGCCACATAAAATTAAGTGGTAAATACCAGCTTTGGAAGCAGTTATATAGGTTCCATAATTCTTCAGATAATTCTAGTCAAGTAGGCATAAACTCAGGAAAAACTTCAAAATACATATGGCAGGAAAGGCAAATAAAAAGAGCTAACATTATCATAATCATATTGGAATAGAGGATTATCTCTGCAATGCAGTCATCAATATGACATAGTAATTTTTTTCAAATGGGGTGGGGTAAAGGCAAAAAATTTCTGGAATAAGGTCTCTGAGGTCTTTTTCACATCAAAACGTAATTTTGTGTTCAATGATAGCCTATGTAGCAATAAAGGGAAATTTTCCATAGTGAACTTGGTTCTATGCTAATTTTTTTACTTTGGCCCACATTTCCATTCCCATGGAAACCTTGGTTGGGTCTTTACTGCAAAGGGTGACAAGGCCTAGGAGGAGAAAAACATTAGGAAGAGAAGAAGGTGAGGAAGAAGGCAAAGTTCGGAGGAGAAGTCACAGGTTTTTCTTCAGTGGTGATTAGTATAAAGCCCACAATTTAGACTGTTGGCAGTCAGGTAGCTGTTTCCATGGTAACAACAGGAGCAGCAGAGTTATCGAAATGTGATAAGTTACAAAGGCAGAAAGTAAAATTCGCTATTTTGCTTGTAGAGCAAAAGAGCCAGTGCATTCCCTATGATTTTTTTTCCTAGACAAGTTAGGTTTAAAGGGGTGGGGCATTGAAAATCCTTGATTTTTGCAAAAAATATTGGATTATAATCTGTTAATGGAGCATTTCTTTTGTTTTTTTTATGGGATATTAAATTCAGAGGCTTACTATTAATCATGAATTATTAAAACTAGAAATGCGATATCCAGGTTCCCTCAAAGTACAACATGTCACCAAATTCAAGACAACCAAGTTCCAGGCAACTTTAGATTTTTCAGAATCCTTTTCAGTTAATGCACAAACAGATCGTGCTGGTTTGTTTTTCTGCCCTGTAGAATGCCTTGGCCTCTGCAGATATCACTGATTTATATCAAAGAGTATCAGTTGAGAGAGAGGGATAGAGTATCTCAGATATATGAGTTGACTACGGATGTACGAATGTCTTTTTGGAAAACAAAGATGACAAACAGGACCTAGATTACCAGTAAATGTTAGGAAGGGAAAATTATGGCTAAAGACAGATCTTCCTTAAGTTTCCATGTTTTAAATCCTTAGGAATCAGGTCTATTCTTTTTCTCTCAAAAACATGAATATGATGGTGTTGTTCATTAATGTGTAATAAAAAAATTATGTATTTTATTATCTCAGTCTCTACGTTGAACTTATAGTTAAACCGTGCTTTTTCACCAGCTTGAAATATTCATGCCTGCACAAATGTCAAAGTCATATTGTAAAATTCTGCAGGGCCTACCATAAATTTGATGATCTATTCTAAATTAGTTTAATCTGGAGACATCAGCTAGATACGAATTTTAAAGTGAAATGGTAATTAAAAAATAAAGAACCTCTCCATCCAAATCATTTATCATATTGGGGCATTCTCAGAGCATACAGTCTAAGATGGACTGGTATAACTAAGCATATTTCACACAGCAAACGTGAACAAATACTTGGTTTGTGTAAATCATTAAGATGCCTAGTTCTATATCTATGGAGATTGCCATGGGCATTTTGATATGATACAGGAATAATTGTTATTTGGGAGAATATCAACATAAAAGGCAACTAACACTTTTTCCTTCTTATAGTACATGAAGATGATGGGTGTGAACTCCTGTAGCCATTTTTTTGCCTGGCTTATCGAGAGTGTTGGATTTTTACTGGTTACCATCGTGATCCTCATCATTATACTCAAGTTTGGCAATATTCTTCCTAAAACAAATGGGTTCATTTTGTTCCTGTATTTTTCGGACTACAGTTTCTCAGTTATTGCCATGAGCTATCTCATTAGTGTCTTCTTCAACAACACCAACATTGCAGCTCTGATCGGAAGCCTCATCTACATCATTGCCTTTTTTCCATTTATTGTTCTGGTCACAGTTGAGAACGAGTTGAGCTATGTAATAAAAGTATTCATGGTAAGTCAACTATCGGAATGGTCAGTATAGGAGATGAATAGACTGAATAGACTCTGGGTTTTTTTAGACTCTTTTTCTGTTTTGTTTTTGTTGTTTTAATTTCAGAGTTTTACAGGGATACAAATGCTTTGGTTACATAAATTGCCTTTGCACCGCCCGAGTCAGAGCTACAAGCATGCCCATCCCCCAGACAGCCCATACTGCACCACATCCATTAGGTGTGAATTTACTCATCCCCTCCTCTCCCTCCCACCTGCCCAACACCCTGTGAATGTTACTTCCATATGCACACATTAGTGTTGATCAATTAGTACCAATTTAATGGTGTGTACATGTGATTCTTTTTTTTTCCATTCTTGTGATACTTCACTTAGAAGAATAGGCTCCACCTCCATCTAGGATAATACAAGAGGTATCAGTTCACCATTATTTATGGCTGAGTAGTACTCCATGGTATACATATACCACATTTTATTAATCCACTCCTGTATTGATGGGCACTTGGGTTGTTTCCACTGAAAGTTCATTTATCTAAATTTAAAAATTCACTAATAGCAAAATAAGCTTAATGTCCTAATGATAGTCAGTTTTTGTTCTACATCATTGCATACCATACAAGACAATGAAAACCTCCCAAAACCATAATGCATGATGCTGTTAAGAAATACTTGCTAAAGAAAGAGCAGTGAAAATGGGATACATGATATTTTAGAGGTCGTCAAGAATTCTGACTTCTCTCTGGTCCAATTCCTTAGACATCTTGGAGCCTCTAGTATTGGAATTATTCTCATGTGTGAACAATTCTCATGGTTTTCATGACACATAACGCAACTTACAGGCATAAAGACAAATGCACTGACAGCATATAATCAACTCTAAATTCTTTTCTGCCTTTTCAATTCAAGAGCACTAAATTAATTTAAGAATTTTAACAAAAGCATTAAGATTACTGACTTCAAAATTTGGAAAGCTGGAGCAAATCTCATCATATTAAAACTTTGCTGTTTATGAAAATAGAAAGTAATGAATAACTTTCATCTAGCTATTTTGGGTTTAAACAAAAATTACATTTATAATTTATTGCAATTGTCAGTATTCAATCAACTGATATTTCAGTATATTTTCATTCACAGCCCTTCTATTACCTGAAATAAATTTATGAAGTGAAAACATCTTCTGGCCCCTAATGTTTTCATTTAATTTTAGTCTCAACACTGAGTTACTCTGTAATTACTCATTTTATAAATTGCTGAGCAATATTTAATAAGTTTACATATATATTTTGAATTTTTAACAAATATTTTCCAAGTTGTAATTTTCCTACTTTTGTTTTCTGCTATTCCTTCTATTCTTTCAGAGATGTAGCATGTTTGATAAGGAACATCTGTATTTTTAAATATGTTTAGAGAATGAGCATCAATTTTATCTACACAAATGTCTAAAGTTTTAAGTATTTTAAGATCCCTCTGGGTGAAGTGTATGAAATCTACAAGAACTATCATTGTTGTTCATTTTCTTCCCAGAGCCTGCTGTCCCCAACAGCATTCAGTTATGCAAGCCAATACATCGCACAGTATGAAGAACAGGGCATTGGTAGGTTCACTTCCTCTAAAACTGGATTTTACCTTTCACAGCTGTGATATGTGTCACAGAAGAATAAACATCTGTGTTCACTTTTTAGGTCTCCAGTGGGACAATATGTACAGCTCCCCAGTTGAGGATGACACCACCTCATTTGGCTGGCTGTGCTGTCTAATCCTAGCTGACTCTTTCATTTATTTCCTTATTGCTTGGTATGTCAGGAATGTTTTTCCAGGTATGAACATGCTTCCTATAAATATAGGCTTTTTATGGTTGTCGTCCTTATAAATCAGGAGATACATATATGTTCTACTATTTGATTTGCCATATATAATCTCCAAAAAAAAAGTATTCTAATCCCAAAACTAACCAAAACTTTCCAATATGAGATAATTTACTGCTGAGTTCCCTCTCTGGTATCCCTTTAAAGATGGAGTGAATTAAGAAGCGTGGAATGGTGTCAAAAATCAACCCAGTCTTTCCAAATAAGAGAGTGAGATATTATCAGGCAGAAGTCGAGTCTCCTAATTCTAACGGGAATTTACCAGATTCTAAAGGAAGAAGACGAAGTTGAGATTCTCCCTTCTAAGTCTCAAGCAGTCATGCCTTCCAACATGCTTAGGTGTTTTTCCATTAAGCCTTATTTATAATTGTGCATTTTTCGGTACTTTAAGTGAATAGAAGAGTATGATTTCATTTGTATGAGATTTCAATAAAAGACAAAATATGTAGAGACAGAAAGAAGATCAGTGATTGTCTGTGACTTGGGTGGGAGCTGGGATTATCTGCAGATGGGCATGAGAGAACTTTTTCAAGTGATAGAAATGTTCTAACACTGGACAGTAGTAATGGTTGTACAACTTTACGCATTTGCTAAAAATCATCTAATTGGACACTAACAATGGGTAAATTTCATAGTATGTGATTATACCTCAATGAAACTGCTTTTAAAAAATAAAAAGAAGAAAAGAAAGGTTATCTTTTTTACTTCCCTTTAGAAACAGAGACCATCCTCTAGTTTTATGCCGTATCAAAAAATGAAACTACTTCCTGAACTATATATAGTTCTATTGTTTAGTTTCTGATGCTTAATGTTAACAATCAGTTAATAATCACTTTTCTTAATACATTTTTATTACAGGGACATATGGCATGGCAGCTCCATGGTATTTTCCAATCCTTCCATCCTATTGGAAGGAGCGATTTGGGTGTGCAGAGGAAAAGTCTGAGAAGAGCAATGGCCTCATGTTTACTAATATCATGATGCAGAACACCAACCCATCCGCCAGTAAGATGAGTAGGTTGACAACATGCATTACGATGAGAGAACCATAGTTTTAATTATGTTTTTCTAAATGGCAAAATTATCATCCTTTTAGTCATGGATGAGTATGTCTACATATACATGTCTGGACTCTTTGGGGGATTAAATTGTGGCTTTTTCTGGGCTCATTAGCTCAGTTGGTCAGCATATGGCGCTAATTGGACCAAGATTGCAGATCGCTTTGTGGTCCAGTTACATTCACACAGAGACAAATTTTGTTCCTTGGCCACAGTCTACACCCTAACTCCAGCCATCTGTCATCGGTCATAAGAAGTAACAAAGTAACAAATATGGGTAATTTAGCATAACTCATCACTAACATTGGAAAAATAGTTTAAAGCTTGTCTTACTAACACTGGGTGCATAGTGTCATCTTTATAAAGTAAGTATGACCCACATAAGTTGTCTTTCTGTGATGTGTGAAGGAGATGTAGATATTAATAGTAACTAATGAACTGAATTCTATAAACTACAGGTTTGAACTAGTCTTGTTATTGTAAAATCACAACTTGTAGACATTTATTCCATAAATTTGAATCTTTCTGCCAAATCAGAGAACCAGGCCTTAAGCCTTAAACTTAGCTTTTGAATATTCGAGATTTGTTAAATAAAGTAGAATTTATAAATAGGATTCCATATCCTGGGACTACTTTTTTCAACAGAGAAGGGTGATATAAATCTTAGTTCCCCACTCTCATCCAATCTGTAATCCAGTGAGAAGAAGACTGAAGACTATACTAAATCATTTGTTTCTGAAATTTTTTTCTTTTTACTTAGAGAATTATATTTTTATAGTCTTCAATTTTTAATTAAGATAAAGTCAACTCTAGCTGCACTGTCTTATTTGTGAGCTTACAACTCTTCCCTTGATTTCTCTCTAGGTCCTGAGTACATGTTTCCCTCTAACATTGAGCCTGAACCTAAAGATCTCACAGTTGGGGTTGCCCTGCATGGGGTCACAAAGATCTATGGCTCAAAAGTCGCTGTTGATAACCTCAATCTGAACTTTTATGAAGGGCATATTACTTCATTGCTGGGGCCCAATGGAGCCGGGAAAACTACTACCATGTATGTTACTTTCCAACACATTGTCATTGAAGCATATTACAACAGATACAGTTTTATTAATAAATTAACTCTTTTATAAAAAAGATAAAGTTATTACATTTCCCAGATGGAGTAAGATGGTTCAACTTGCATACTATAGAATGGAGTATAAATCTGAGGTTCTAAATTGTGAGTTCAAACATCAGGTCAGGCCAAGGATGATTTGGTCTACCTAATAGTGGTGGCCTACCCACTACTTCTCAAAATGTTTAATTCAGTGTCGATATTTAAAAATGGGGAATTTTCTAGTAAAAATGAATATTCTTGGCATCTCTTAGGAAATTCTATAGCATCGAGTCCGTGTTCTTAGGTTGAGACTATCTGTTGGGGCTCGTTAGTGACTGATCTCTAAAACGGAGCACCTGCTTTCTGTTTCATTCTCGAACTCTACAGATCTGTACTGCCTCATACACCCAGGCTGTTTTATTTCTTTGCATTTCTATCCTGGCCCATGTCTAAGCTTGAGTTTGCACATCCTGGTGTAAAGACAGACTCAGCTGCTCCATCACAGGAAACTCTTGCCTTGATTACTAAAGAGACAAAAGAACTATCACCTGGCAGATGTAGATCAAAGAGGCCAGGAGCGGTACTTGGGCTGTTCTTCCTCACTCTTCACTTAAGTACCACTTTCTTGTGTCAGAATGGAGAAGAGACTCACATGTCTTTAAAGTGACTTTCTTTTGAATTTTTATATGTGTGATTTGCCTCCAGTGCTCCACATTCACTTCCCTGGTGAGTCAGCACTAAGATGCTGTTGGCGCTCTAGTCCTTGTTTGAGATAATATGTCTCTTTGCTGCATGTCCTATTAAGCATCATCACAAGTAAGCTCAGCCAACTGCCAAAACATTGAGATTAAAAATTTTTTTTGCTAAATAAAAGAGATAAAGGAAGGTCATGAGATGAGAGAACATATAGCCTCTCTATTTGCATGACCTGTGTAAAGTCAGAGTTGGCTTTCTAGTGAGAATACAGTGCTTAAAAGGGAAGATTCCTAATAGGCAATAAGAGACCAGTGAAGAAAAGGAATAGAAAAAGCTTTGAAAGAGGCTATAATTGTAGCTGAGAATGCCCTATTTTATTGTTTTAAACATAAACCTTTAATATAAAGAATAAGATATATATTATTTGTATTTCAATGTGTTTTTATGGGAAAATTTCATAATCTATTGATTTCCTGTTTAGCCCACAAGGCTTCAATGCCAGACACTGGTTAGACACAGCACAGAGTGCTGAGAAAACAGGTCCTTTCCTTGACCTCATGGAGCTCGTATTATAGTAGAGGAGATGGTTATTAAATATGGTCCAGTTTACTAATCATTTGAAAGATGATGGGAAATTACGTAGGTGAAAATACTGTAGTCACAGTGTGGGGAAAAGGACTGGAGATGACCAAGCAGCATGTGGGAAGTAGAGTTAGGAGCTTACAGTGATGGGTTAGGCAGGTGGTGACGGGGACTGGCCCTGTGGCGGTAGCTGTGGAAATGGAGAGATGGGGGTGGTAGCTATGCAAATGGAGAGGTGGCAGGCAGGTGTGAAAAATGACTTCCAGATTCCAGTCTCATGCAACCGTTCTATAAATGTATCACACGGTGATGGCGGTAATTTCAACAAGGGTGTGGTTTTGAGGGCACAGATCATAAGCTCAGTTTTAAACATGTTGAGTTTGAGGACAATGTAAGATTTCTCACAGAGAAGTGGCAGTATCCGTTAGAGGTATAGAGCAAGGCTGGAACTGAGTGATGAGGCCGGGGCTAAAGATATAAATTTGAGACATGTCAGCCTGTAGATACTAAGGGATGCCAGGGAAGTGCCTGAGTTTGCTCAAGGAGAGAGCGTATGTGCAATTAAAAAGCACAACCACTTTTGTCATTATTACCACCACCACCACCACCACCACCATCATGTAGTGCTTACTTAACAGTTAAAATCACTTAAAAGTAATTTTTATTTTTTATTCCCATTTAATACCATTTTATTTCATAATTTGTCCTTGCTTAAGAAGATACACTGTAACATTTTTTATTTTAACTAACAACTGAGATATATTTATTTAGTCCTGATATCTAGTTTAAATGCTTGGTTCATACCCTAATTTATCATTTCTTAATTTCCAGTTCCATGTTGACCGGGCTGTTTGGGGCCTCCGCAGGCACCATCTTTGTGTATGGAAAAGATATCAAAACAGACCTAAATACTGTGCGAAAGAACATGGGGGTCTGCATGCAGCACGACGTCTTGTTCAGTTACCTCACCACCAAGGAACATCTTCTCTTATATGGCTCCATCAAAGTTCCTCACTGGACTAAAAAGCAGCTCCACGAGGAAGTAAAAAGGTGAGTTATGACAGGAATGAGAACATGAGTTGCTAACTCCTCTCAAAGACCCATAGCTTGGTTGGGGAAGTTCTGATAATAATACCAATAGGAGATGTTTTCTCACAAAACAATTGGTTTTTAGTCTTTCTACTTCTTTGATATCGTATACATTTAATTATCCTCACCAGCCAGTTATTACACTGAAATTGTTTAACTCCCTTCATCTCTGGCTCCCATATTGCCCCAAATCCTTTGCTTCCCATCTCCATGGATACTACACTGGTCCAAGCCTCCTAACTAGACTCTCAGCCTCCACTCTTCTCTTGTACAATCTGGGAAGAGGGGCCAAGGTGGTCTTTTTCAACTGCAAATCAGACCATGTCACTCCTGGGTTCAAATCCAATGGTTCCTGCTGTGTTCAGTGTGACATTCAGTAATGTCCTTATCAAGGCCTACAAAGTCCTCCATGACCTGCCCCTGATCTCACTTTTGATTTCATTTTCTCCCGCTCTCTCCCACATTCACTCTACTCTAGGCACACTGGCCTAGTTGTATCTTAACTACACTAGGCCTACTCCAGTCTTTCGCTTTCTCTTCCTTCTACTCACAGCACCCTTCCTCAGATAGCCATTTGACTTATTCCTGATCAAATGATCACATTCTTTGTCTCTGCCCAAATGTCATCTTCTCTCAATTGATCGCCACATTTAAAATAGATGCCTAAAATAGCATGTGCCAGACACTCCTTATCTCACATACCCTGCTTTATTTATTTTTTATTGTATTTATCACCACCTGACATATTATAAACTTACTTGGGAATATGTTTATTGATTGGATTTCCACACATCCCTCTCGATACACACACATACTAGAACATAATCTCCTTGTGAGTAGAAACTTCATCTGCTCACTGCTTTTCCCAAGCACTAAAACATAGCCTGGCATAAAATAGGCAGGCACTCTATCAAAATTTGTCAAATGAATGAAGTATATATTCCCTTGTGTTTTTTCTGAGTATTAATTTGATACCTACAACTGGGTGACGAATAATAGAAACTATATCATGAATCCTCAGTAGTTTATTGTATCTTACTGAGCATGTAACAGTTGCTTGGTGAATACCTATCACTTAGTGTGTTTATTGTATTTTTCCAGTGTTCAGATAGTCTATCTGTAAAAACTAACCATCATGCATTATTTTCTAAGGACTTTAAAAGATACTGGGCTGTATAGCCATCGTCATAAGAGAGTTGGAACATTGTCAGGAGGAATGAAAAGGAAGTTATCTATATCCATAGCTCTCATCGGTGGATCAAGGGTAGTAATTCTGGATGAACCATCCACTGGCGTTGACCCATGTTCTCGCCGAAGTATATGGGATGTTATATGCAAGAACAAAACTGGTATGAGTACTTTTTCATAAATTCTCCCCCCAACAGTCATAATTCTGCCCTCCGGGATATATAAATGCAAGTCGAAGCCTTTTCTGTGTATGATATCCTTAAAGGTCTAAGACTGGCTCTTTCTTTTCCCAAGATTTTTCTTCTCCCAGCCAATTTTCTGCGTCAATTAGTTATTATCTATCTAGTGCCCACTGTGAGTTGAGCACTTAACTGGCCTTTCCGAGAGCACACAAATTCAACAGAAGTTCCAAAGTCTGCCTAGAGGAGTGAAGAATCTAATTAGATATATCAAACATACACAAACAAAAATAAACTGAAAACAGACTAAATAAGTGCTAACAGGATGCGAAGCAAAGGAGTAATCAGGGTGGAGTGGATTAATCAGAGAGAAATATTCAAAAAGTCTTTAAAATTATCATTTTTTTGTAGTGAAGAAAGGGAATAAAAACAGAGTGCAAAATGAAACCATGGGAGCAAAACTGACAGATTGGGAAGAGTTGCCAATGCCCACGCAACAAATGATGGACATTTAGCCAGTCAGCATTATACTAATTTGCTTCCAATTCATTTGAAAAACATCCCCAAATATTTAAGAATACCCCTTCTGAATTTTTCTTTGATCATTTTGGAAGTTCCCTGTAGTCAGTTAGTTTTTCAATTAGCTCATAAAACGTGATTCTTCTCCTCATGATGTCACAGGGTTTACTCTTGCTCACTTTGTGTATCTTGGGACCCGTGTCTTCATTTTTCACTCTCTGTTGGTCTCTGTGTTTTCAAGCCAGAACAATCATTCTGTCCACACACCATTTGGACGAGGCTGAAGTGCTGAGTGACCGCATCGCCTTCCTGGAGCACGGCGGGCTGCGGTGCTGTGGGTCACCATTTTACCTCAAGGAAACTTTTGGGGATGGATATCACCTCACTCTCACCAAGAAGAAGGTTGGTAGGAGAGAAAATATACCTCCTTATAGAGTCATAAGTTAATTGGTTGCAGGAAATGGAGGCAGAATCTGCCTAACTTCATTCATTGCTAAAATTCATTAATATACGAGCTTCATGATTCTCAAACTTGAGTGAGCCTCTGTATTCCTGGATGTCTTGGTTAAAACTTAGATTTCTGGCCCCACCTCAGGAGTGTCTGATTCAGTAGGTCTGAGAGTGGGACCAGAAGTTACGCCATTTCTAATAAGTTCCAGGGGATGCTGTGCTGCTGGTCCGGGGACTGCACATTGAGAAGCAATGCGCTAGGTAAAAAATGACCTGCACTTTAACATCACTGATGGAGAATCAGCCTTTTAGCTCCCCTAACATTTCAGCTTATATGGCTAAAAATTCAATTTTCTGCTTTATCAAGAGCAAATTAAAAGATTGTGAAGTCATGTATTCACTTTCTAATAAGCATTTCTCAAGTGACAGTGTGGAGACTGTAACTTAGACAGGTCAGAGGTGCTTTTACATCTTTCGAAGAACAAAAAAACTCACTAAGGATCCCTGTACCACCTCACGTAGCGTATGATTTAACAATACTGTACAAGATATATATGCTACTAGGCAGGTTTTGACTACCACCATTTATTTAATATCTAATCATCCTGATGTGACTTTGAATATAAAAATATATTTCATTGGTATACTCATTAATTCACTCAGAAACTTGTGTATTAGGTATTTATTATGCCTTACAGTGTACCCAAGCACTGTCCTAGGCACTGGGGATACAGCAGGGAACTGATGAAAATCGCTGCCTTGTGGAGTTTGTATTCTGATGGGGTGTGAGGAACTCAGATGACACAATCAATAAATAAATTATTTAGTAATTGGTGTGGATGGAAACGAAGCAGGAGAGGAGAAGGAGGTAACGCTGAGTGATGCCGGTTTTAAGTAGGGTAATAAGAGAAGAGGCTTTGAGAAAGTAACAGGTGAGCCAAGAGTTGGAGCCAGTTCAAGAATGGACATGTCACAATCCGAGGGCAAAGAAAGAGCAATTTCAAGGGTCCTGGGTGGACACGGGTGTGTGTGTGTGCCTGAGCCTGAAGCCCTCTAGCAACAGAAAAGACACTTGCTGCTGACGTAGAGCAAGTGAGAGGGAGGATGGCGGACAATGAGGTGGAGTGGGAGGATGGGGCCGGCAAGGCGGTGACTCGCAGACAGCCATAGGAACCCCGAGTGGGACAGGGAGCACTGAAGCAGTGACGTGTGATCTGACTCAGGTCTGGAGTGGCCTAAAAGAATTCACCCACCTCTGATTAGGACCTTAGTTCACTAGAGTGTAAAGAGAAGCAAGTGTCTAACTTCTGTCTTTGTCTCCAGAGTCCAAATCTAAATGCAAATATAGTATGTGACACCATGGCCGTGACAGCAATGATCCGATCACATCTTCCCGAAGCCTACCTCAAGGAGGATATTGGGGGAGAGCTAGTTTATGTGCTTCCTCCATTCAGCACCAAAGTCTCGGGAGCCTATCTGTCGCTCCTGCGAGCGCTGGACAATGGCATGGGTGACCTCAACATCGGGTGCTATGGCATTTCAGACACCACCGTGGAAGAGGTACACTTTGACTTCTCTTTTTTTTGTTTTATTAAAGCTGATATAACTTGCTGTTCCCTTAGAATAAACATGTGCAGGTGTTTTTAAAAAATAAGTAAATAAGTATTTCACAAAATCAGAACAGTTTAATATCATTTCAATCCTGTTCTTATGTAAGACTGACTTCTGAGAACAAACTCTTGCTCCAACTATAGAACACATACTTTTACAAACAAAAATATCCACTTAATTTTCCCGTCACTGGTGTCAAATAAAAATTCTGAAAAAAAGTTCACTTAAAGTCAGATGGGAAATATTTGTCTCCATAAATATAATAATTCAAAATCAAAGTTAGCTTAGACATTAGAAAAGACATGCACTTTTTACATTAATGAAGTGATCTCGTTTCTCTTTCTAGGTCTTTCTGAACTTGACTAAAGAGCCACATAAAAATAGTAACATGAGTCTTGAGTACTTAACGCAAAAGAAAATTGGAAGTTCCGGTACTAACGGCATCTCAACTCCCGACGATTTATCTGTGAGCAGCAGCAACTTCACAGACAGAGATGGTATGCCTCTCATGTGGATATTTTGCTCAACTCCAATAAATGATGTAATTGAGAAAAATCACAGGAAAGGTTTGGATTTTTTAAAATTCAACTGTGAAGTTTCATTCTACATTGAAAAAACTAAAGAAATATAAGCTTCCTTTTTTATTATAATATACCAAATAGTCATTAAATCAAATGGAATTCTCTATTTCAAAAGTACTTTGAAGAATGTAGAACTCTCTTCATAGGGCAGTGATGAGTATTCCTCCTACCCACCAGAAATCGTTTTCAAGATGTAACTTGTACAATTTCAGATTTATGCTTGAGTTAAAATTCTTCTTGTAATTGGTGCTGTCCAGCAACAGACCAGATTACTTTGTGAGGTGGTTCACTCCCTGTTATTAGACATGCCTAAGTGAAGACAATAGTCATCAAAAAAAGTAAAAAAGGAAAAAAAAAGAGTCATCACTCCTATGGTACCTCATTGGAAAATGTGTCTAACCTCCCCCCACTCTGGATCATTCAGGTGCTGAGAAAATGCTTTTGAAGGAAAGTCTCTGAATTGATTAAATTGGACTTTATGGCTAAGAATCTATAATAATAATAGGATCCTCCCCCCAGCTCAGCAATCCTTCACACAGGATATATTCGAAAAATCATGTTTCTTGACATGACTTTAAGGGATTGGGCTCTATTGAAAATAACTTTTATTGTCTCTTATTCTCTTTCTGACAGTTAATTTATATCTCTGGAAACTCTATTTACTTAAGGTAGCATATAGTAAAATGATATATAAATTATGGAGTATTCATTTCTACAGTTTGCTTAAACTGGGAAAATTGTCTAGGAACAGAACTTTTAATTAAACATTTGCCTGGCTTTAAAACTCAGAAAAGATCATCTCTGGTGTTTGTATAATTCTGGGACTTGAGGCAAATATGTCCTCATCTATCATCTTTTGGAGGATACAGTTGTAGAGTCTATGGAATTGAGAACTTTGATTAGAAAGTGGTCATCTGCTTCGGGAAGTAAATACTAAGTGTTTGCCTCGACATTTGTCTCATAATTTGAAACTATTCTTCAGTCAAAACGTTCCCCTCATTGACATTATCTTTCAGAAAGCACATTTATTCCATTTGATACACCTGTAAGTCATCCACATGTAATTTCTCAAGAAACAGAAAAGCATACTAATTAACTCAAAATATTCAGCTCCTTCTTCAATTCCCTTTTGTGGAGATATGAGTTTGCATTTAAACGTGTTCACTCTGTTTAATTGGAATTCATTTTAAATTAAGCAGCTTTGTATTTTTCCTTATCAGCTAAATGAAGATCATGAGTTTTGTGCTGCATAATGTGTGATGGAAAATTTAAAATATACACAGAGTTGAGGAATACCATCATCTTATCACATATGAAGGAGTGCTTGGTGGCAGGCATTTGCTGAGAATGCGATATTTGAACCTATTTTTAGAGGGGGCTGCTCAAATTATTAGCCATAAATCTCTATTGAGGAAGCAATGGTTTATGGCCTCCACAGCTGCTCTGACTCTCAGAGCCACAGAATTTTTTCCAGCATCTGAAAAGCATTTCAAAGTAGGGGTGGGGGAGAGACATTTTTCCAATGAGTTCTTTCTTGTAACTCTAGTGGTAAAAATGGAGTTTTGAAAGGCCATACAATCATTCCAAATTTCTAAAGAGAAAACGTAATGAACAAGTGGTTGAACTAGAACTACACTTTGGAGGAGAGGATTTTCCTTTTCCCCTATGGTGAATTCACTGGACCTCACGTCATAGTCAGAGCCAATCAATTAGACCTGGAATCAACTAAGTTACTCATAATAGGAATGAGTTCTTAGACTAGGTTGGTGTTTTAATTTCTACTTATTTAAATTCAATCTCTTGATAGAAATTATCTCTTGAGTATTAGTAAGTAGGAATCCATCCTTAGTATGCATTGAGACTTTTGAATTTGAGGGCAATAATCACCTGTGAAATTCTAGATATCTAACTTTGATGTAAAATCACTATGTACATGGCTGTTTTTTTGCACAGGGAATTAGAATTTTTGAATCATTTTTACATATAGTTCTATATAAGATGGGTTTTATGGTCCTTCATTTTCCCAGTGGAAGATACAGGACTAAGGCTGATACATGCATTACTGAACCTGAAATCCAGATCTTTAAAATATAAGCATTTCCCACCACACCATATTATCCCATCCGTCCATAGTTTTTGAAGTTACTTTATTATTTTATTTATCAAGATTTTCCAGAACTATATCAAATCTCTTTTTCTTAATTAGACAAAATTCTGACAAGAGGAGAGAGGTTGGACGGTTTGGGACTGCTACTGAAGAAGATAATGGCTATCCTCGTCAAGAGGTTCCATCACACCCGCAGGAACTGGAAAGGCCTCGTTGCTCAGGTTGTCCTCCCCATCGTCTTTGTAACCACAGCCATGGGCCTTGGCACATTAAGAGATTCCAGCAGCATTTATCCAGAGATCCAGATCTCCCCTTCTCTTTACGGTACCTCCAAACAGACAGCCTTCTATGCGTAAGTTTCTTTCCACTAAGTCAAAGAATGTTTCCAAAGATCTTCCAGGGTGTGGTGGTACCTGCGTGAATCCCATTGAATGCTGAAGAATAAAGAACTTAGGGCTCACAGTACCTGCTTCTGCTAAAGGAATGGACAGTTTGATATATTGCAATGTTACTTCCAATGCCAACAAATAACTTTTTAAGAGTTTTTTTTTGCATTCTCCTGAAAATAAAGGTATAGTAGATATTTGTTTTTAATGACTAGACTTTTTTGAATTCTTTTTTTTTTTTTGAGACAGAGTCTCACTCTGTTGCCCTGGCGAGAGTGCCATGGCGTCAGCCTAGCTCACAGCAACCTCAAACTCCTGGACTCAAGCGATCCTACTGCCTCAGCCTCCCAAGTAGCTGGGACTACAGGCATGCGCCACCATGCCCAGCTAATTTTTTCTATATATATATTTTTTTAGTTGTCCAGCTAATTTTCTTTCTATTTTTACTAGAAAAATACAGGGTCTCACTCTTACTCAGGCTGGTCTCGAACTCCTGAGCTCAAACAATCCACCCATCTCGGCCTCCCAGAGGGCTAGGATTACAGGCTTGAGCCACCGCATCCGGCCTATTTTTAATGACTAGACTTCAACCAGGAAAGCCAGATTATGTGCATATTACCTGTTGTAATATACAGAAAATAGCTTTTTATTAGTCTCACAAATATTGAATAGCAATGTCAGAGTTCTGTATAATATAATGTTGTTTATACAATAGGTGATCACTAAATGCACATGACAATTAGAAATACAAAGCAGCCAAATAGAGACATGTGCATATTTTTTCCTGTGATATTTTTTTTTCCTGACACTGCATCTTTCTTAGATTTTTTAAGAAAATAGTCCTATAAACAGCACAGTTCATTTCTTCAAATTATTTGTGAGCATGAGTTTAACATGGCAGAGTAGTGGCAGAGTCACGAATCTGTTTCTATCCTTTAAACATTTCAGGAATTCTCATCCAAGCACAAAAGAACTGGTCTCAGCAATGTGGAACTTCCCTGGCATTGACAACCTGTGTCTGAACACCAGTGATCCGTAAGTTTGTTTGTTTTCAACGTTCCATTTTGTGTGTGCACAGGTGTATGCAGGGTGTGTGTGTCTGTGTGTGTGTGTGTGTGTGTGTGTGTGTGTGTATTTGGAAGAGGACAGTTCCCTGATGGGGGAAATCTGTTTAACAGATTTTATCTATCTCCTTTAGTTCATTCCACAGCTCTGCTATACTGTAATGATAAACATTAGATATCATAATTTGTACAGCTCTTTTGTATACATATTTTCATTTAACAATCACAACCTTGTGAATTATTAATCCCATTTTACAGCTAAAGAAACTGAGGCTTATATAAGGTACTTGTCTGAAGAAATCTAGATTGTAAATTCTGCAGCTAAAGCTGAGACCCAAGTCTTCTGACTCCAATTCCCACATGTTTGCACTATGCAGTGTTGCTTATTCAAACTTCCAAGACAGTACATAGTACATGTAAATCTGACCTTGGTGTATTATTAATATTATGCTAAAGTATTCCCTTCCTGTCAGAAGAAAGGATAAAAAGAGCAAAGAGAATAAAGAAAACAAAAAGCCCCATCCTGACACAGTAAGACAATTCAATGAGATTTGGTCTCAACACTATTGAATCAATAAATGCTCTCCCTCAATCCCCCACCACAAAATGTCAAATCACTAGAAAATGGCCATGCAATGTATATTCAAGTTATGAAAAATCAGCAAATCGTACCTAGGACTACACACCTGAATTTAATAGCAAGTACTTATTTATATACTCATACATAAAGATGAGAACACACACACACATACACATACACACACACACACACACACACACACCTCAAGTCCATATCATTTTTATTTGCAGACGGTGTTTGAAGAAAGACAGTCTGGAAAAATGGAACACCAGTGGAGAACCTATCACGAATTTTGGTGTTTGCTCCTGCTCAGAAAACATCCAGGTAAAATGGAATTTGGTTGCATTGAAGAAGGGAAAAGAAGGAAATAAATATTGAAACTTGAAAGATCTATCTAAGTTACCAAAGAGTCAGTATACTTTCATTTTATGGAAGCTAGTAGCTCAGAGATATGGACCCGGGTAGCTCAAAAATATTGACTTTGAATGTCAGGTCACTATTTTAAATCCATCTCAGAACAAATTTCCAAAGGTAGGTGATTTTTTGATGGTCTTTGTGGAGACCAACTAAAAATGAATGTTTGGTCTCGATTCAGTGCTAACTAGAAAGCTCTATTTTTCACATGAAAAAATGTCACCATAGCTGTCATATTTGAAAATTTAGTGAGACTGCCACTGTAGTGGTCAGCTAGGAAGTCAATAATGTGTAAGTCTAGAACAGAGTTACGTATGTCTCTAAGCAACACCTCCAGGCTACGGGAAAAATCATTTCCTAAAAGAAATAGAAAAAATTATCTATCACTTACTTTGTCCATATTCGATAGATACAAACCTTAGTTTTCTAAGCCTATCAATTCACCAAGCTTTTAAGAGAACCAAATTCACTAGGGAAGTTAAAGACTGTTGAAAAGTCGCTATATTGTCAACTTACTTTCTCATGGGGGGAATCTAGCAATATTTTCATTAAAGTGACATATGGTTGTGCCCTGAACTGTCTTGGTACAATATTTTAGAATGAAAATATTTTCAGTAAATGCAACCCATTTTGGTGTTCTCATGCAAGACAGCTACTAACAATAAGAGCTGGGACCCAACAAGGATCTTTTGGAATCTTCGCATATTTAAAAATTAGTCCTACCCAGTATTCAGAGTTTTTTAATCTCCCGTCTAATTTAATTAATTTCTAAAATTCTTCATGTATTTTCTTCAGTTCACAATAAAAGTTAATTAACTTAATATTTAAAATTAGAATCTGGATAATTTTTAGTCATCTAAAAATCCAGTAGATTTATAATTTTTTCAGCCTATTTTGTCATTTAATCAACATATCCAAATCTATTTCTACCTGTTTAATAATAGTGGGATCACTTTGCCTAATTGATGCTGTGTACATCAGACACGCACTATGGATAAAGTTCTAAGTTTCTTTAAAAGAAACAAATTATACTGCATGTACATCAAAAGATTAAGAAAATAAAAAGGAAATCCACAGTGTGGAAGACAATATTCACAATACACAACAAAGGACTCGTGTCCAGAATATATATATAAAGAACTCCTGCAAATTACTAAAAAAGATAGATAACCCAATAGATAAATTAGCAAGACCATGAAGAGACACCTCACAAAGAGTATATACAAATGGCCAATAAATATGTTAAAAAGTAAAGCAATATCACTCCACACTCACCAGAATGACTAAAATGAAGAAGGAGAAAAATTCCAAGTGTTGACAAAGATGTGCAACAGCCAGAACCCTCATAATCTGCTGATGGGAATTTAATTTGGTACAAACAGTTTTTAAACCTACTTGGCAATATATACTAATGCTGGAAATATGCCTACCTGTGAAGCCTGCAATTCATTCCTATTATATACTCATCCAAAAAGTGAATAATGCCCACCAACTGTAGAATAGATAAGTCGAATATAGCATATTTTCGTGATGGAATACTATCTAAGTGAAGTGAGAATGATTGATCTACAACCACACACATCATATGGAAGATTCTCACAAACATCATGATGAAGGAAAAGATCCAGACACAAGATAGTATATATTATATTATTCTGTTTATGTAAGATATAAAAACAGATCACAGTGACTCATGCCTGTAACCCCAGCACTTTGGGAGGCCAAGGCGGGAGGGTCACTTGAGGGCAGGAGTTTGAAACCAGCCTGGGCAACATAGTGAGACCCCCGTCTCTATTAAACAAAATAATTAAAAAATTAGCCAGACATGGTGGCACACACCTATAGTCTTAGCTGCTTTGGAGGCTGAGGTAGGAGGATCGCTTGAGCCCTGGAGTTCCAGGCTGTAGTTAGCTATGATCATGACACTACACTCCAGCCTGGGTGGTAGAGCAAGACCCCATCTTAAAAAACAAATAATTAAAAGAAAAGAAAAGAAAATACAAAAATATATAAAACTAATCTGCGTCTGTTACTTTAGGGGTGGTAGTGATTTAAAGGGAGTCTGATGAGGGAGTTTCTGAGGGGCCGGTATTGCTGTTTCCTGACTTGGTTGTTGGTTACACAGATGTGTTCGATTTGTCAAAATTCATCAAGAATTGCACTTATAATACATGAGCATTTTTCAATGTATAATATAATTTCATTTTAAAGATTGCATTATATACATAAGGGTATCTCCCTTTAATTAGTTATGAAACTAGTACCATTCTGGAATGCGATCTTCATCCAGCACTGATTTTTTTAGAGCAACTTGCAAATTTATGTACTTGGAACACATACGTGGTGCTATGGAAAAGTGCTAGACTTTTCCAAAACTAAGCTTCATGGCATTGAAGCATGAGAAGCTACACTAAAAAGTTAGTTGTCAGGAAGTGCAGAAAGCTACGAGCATAAAAATAACTGTTAAAACTAATGTGTAAACAAATGTACATGATAATGTAAAGTGTTAATGGATGAAAGTAGCTAGGGGTGTACAGAAACCCTTTGTATTATCTTTGTGACTTTTCTGTAAATCTAAAATGATTCCGAACTAAAAGTTTACGTGTATGTGTGTATGTATATATATGTAAAAAACTGAAGTATATCACTAAGCTCTGACTCCCAGATTATGTACCTAAAACTAATGTATCGTGAATTTTTCATCCACAGCTGACAGTCCCTAGAGCAGTTATGTCTGTTCATGTTATCATTTCAATTTGGGGCAAACATTTTTTTTCCTTACCTGTGAATTATTGAGGGAATTTTGAGTCATTTTAATATTTAATGTTATTCTCCAAACATATTAAGCTTGTCAGCACAGTGAAAGAAATATCACACTTTTGTTAACTTGTGTTCTTCGTTGGCTTTAAGTGAGTGCTAAACACATGTATATATGCTCTATATAAATAATAGCTATTTGTTCTAATTTCTTGGCATAGCTAAGATGACTTTTTCAAAGCTCTTTGGAGTCAAAGGATAGTCTTATCACACTCCACCACATGCGGTAGTAGACAGATCCTGAAACTGAAGCTCCTTGATACTGTAGATTTAATTTGCACAGCATTGGCCAGAAAAAAACTTAATTTTTAACTTTATTTTCCAGGAATGTCCTAAATTTAACTATTCCCCACCTCATAGAAGAACTTACTCCTCCCAAATAATTTATAACCTCACTGGGCACCGTGTGGAAAATTATCTTATATCAACTGCAAATGAGTTTGTCCAAAAAAGGTAAAATACTCTATTTATAACATATATAATTGCTTTCTAATTTTAATGATAACTGCCTCCTAAACTTGAGAAAATAGAGACAACAGATGCAAATTCCTATTGTTTATATTTTACATAGTTACATTCTCAGTTTTATTTAAATAGCCTTATGTATTGAAACGTAAGTATCAACTCTAAATTAAGATTTATTTGAACAAACAAAAGCATTGTTTTCTTCAGGCCTCAAAAATGTATTGTTAAATTTGTACATTTTTTTTTCTTGAAGCAAAAAAGAACTTATTGACTGGATTATACCAACTCAGAGAGTTTTAAAGTATGACTTTTGGTGACAATTGGCCTTAGTTCCAATATGAATATCTCAAAACTTAGAATGTGATATCTGCATGTGGTCAAAACATGTCCATGTCTAGCAAGGCAGTGGGCTTGTACCTACACCACCTAAGCATTTACCATGAATGTAAAATAATTAGAAACTATATATAAACACAAAGAAGAAAAAATATTTCTTCACTCAGCTATACCACTATTGATATTTTGGTATATATCCCTCCAGAAATTTTCTTGTCACAGATATACGTGTAAATATTTTCAACAAAATAGGTTTATTATAAACAATTCCAAACCTTACTTTAAAAAAAAAATGAACACTATAATATGATGTTATTTGTGTGTCAAAAAATATAGCTCTATGGCATCACATTTACAATGATAGTCACAAGATTATTCTAATGTAACTGCACCATTATTTATTTAACCTGACTTAAATTTGGTGACCATTTAAATTAATCTATTCTTAAAATTACTACTTGGATTTTAAAAAACAACTTTTCGTTTTTAGGAGACCATGAACTGACAAATAGTTAAATAAAGCCAATTCACCTTCAAACATCAGAGAAAAAATACAGCACCAGGGGACAAGCTAGCAGGAAAAAAATTGGGGTTATATTAATAGAAGAAATTGAGCTATTTGAAAAAAAGATATGAACTGATATTATATTGCTTCAGTATTAATTACCTAAATGGAATATTTAGGCACTAAAATGCTAAGATTTCTGAGATGATGCCTATTTTAGCTATGATGGAGAAATTGGTTAGGTTATATGTCACATTTTCAGGATGATTACTATGCATAAGCAATTGTTTAGAAGGACTTTTTTCCCTCTAGTTATAATTCTCACTTGAGATTAAAATATGACAAAGGGAATCAATAAAAAGGTAAAATATTTGTCAGGCAGTATTTACTTCATACTGTAAATGTGTTCCTAATGGAAGGAAAACAGTGAGCTCCTAGTTAAGTATTTTAGATCTGCTTGTGAAGGTTTTCTCCATTAAAACAAATATAAATTTGTTTTATGTAAATCTACTCTCTGTAGGTATGGAGGTTGGAGTTTTGGGCTTCCTTTGACTAAAGATCTTCGTTTTGATATAACACCAATTCCTGCCAATAGAACACTTGCCAAGGTAAATTACAATCTTTCTTCTGGGATGTCATAAAAATGAGAAGGTGAAATTGATAGGGTCAAGTATTTTTATGAGGTAAAACAAAACATGGGTACAATCAATTTGGCTTTATGCATACCCCATAGAACAGTGATTCACACCCTGTGTATATACCCTAGGGAAACGGATACACATAGCACCAGGACACGTGTACAAAAGTACACATAGTAGTATTTCTCATAATAGCCAAAAACACAGCCCAAAATGCTCATATGTAGTAGAATAAGTTGTTTCATATTCATCCACTAGAAATTTCAGCAATGGAAATGAATGAACTCAGCTCCATATAACAAGCAAGTTCAATCTCCCAAACATTATTTATAAACAAAAGAAAAGACAAAAATGAATACATAGACTATGATTGCATTTATTATAAACTTTGAGAGTAGGCAAAACTTGACCATACTGTTTAGGAGAAAGGGAGAGCTTTGTGATTTGGAAGGACACAGAGAGTCAGGGAAAAGGTGTTGCGGATGCTGGCAGTTTTTATCTCAACCTGTGTGATGATCTAATGGGTATATGCCCTTTAAAATTTTTTGTAACACCATACAATTATGTTTTATGCATTTTTCTTTATACATATGTCTTTTTAGAGAATGGCAATATGTATGTTTAGCCTTGCTTCTTGAAGAACCTGAAAACCTAACTGAATTTGATGAAGATAAACAATCCTATTTGCTTTTTTTTCCTTTTAGATCATACCAAAAACAAGCTAAAGTCACAGGATTAGACACATACGATTACCCACATGACCAATCGTAGCCTTAGGGACTGAAATTGTGCTTCACATAGTCTCATTTGGCAGTAAGAGACATGTGCAGTCTTGGAGAGTGTGGGGAAACCCATATTCATTCAGTGACTTTTGTATGGCAAGTTCCATTATCACTTTTTACACAAACGACCTAATTTCCTCCTACGTCCCTATGAGATGGATACGAGTGGGCCTATTTTAGGTGATTTTTACAAGGTCACGTAGACAGTAAATAGTAATGCTGGGGATTTTAATGCTCCCCTTTTCTCCCTCTCCTCCCTGTCTTCACACACAGAGTAAATATTCTTGCATACACAAGAGAGTTTCTAATGTAAAATTGTTTCTCCATAAATCAAATTTGTAATTTTGAATTATCAACTGGGTTTCTTGAATTGACATGGACCAGTATTTTAAACTCCTCTGTTCTTTGACACAGAAGGTCAAGTAACTCACTGTCTTGTGGGTTATGATTAGGAATAGAAAGATAACAGAGGAATTTCAAGCTTGTCAGTCTTGTTGCTAAGGACATGATGCTTGTATACGTATTTTATTTGTTTTTCCAACTCTGTCTCTATGCCATTTGTTTTTATTACTGTTATTGTGAGCCAGGATACCTTAGTTCTAGTCTCAGAATCACCATGAATCCACCCTAGAGATGGAGATGATAATGTTTCCTCCAGTTTATTTCAAGGTTTGCCTATAGAGGAGGTCCTGAATAACTAACAGTGCTATCACACAACTGTCTTCCCAACCTCTGCCCGTTTCTACTTTGGAGACCTACTTGTGGGTCCTTGGTCAGTGCTCTAGAGGATAGTTCATAACTGTCCAAGGGAAAATAAATGATTGGAAAATTGGTGCTCTTATTTTAAATATAAATAAGGTAGTCTGTCAGATGTTAAGGCAGCCTAATTTATTTGAACACAATATTGATCTTGCCTTCTGTTGGAATTTAATAGGTATGGTATGATCCAGAAGGCTATCACTCCCTTCCGGCTTACCTCAACAGCCTGAATAATTTCCTCCTGCGAGTTAACATGTCAAAAGAGGATGCTGCCCGACACGGTAAACTTACTTACACAGAAGCATCTTGTATTGCAACTTTTGCTACTCTCCATATAAAAATACACTTGATATCATGTTTTCTCCCAGTGGTGGGTATTTTATAGTATCTACATAACAGATCTTTAAAAGGAGTTTGGAAGTAGTAACTACTGCCAGATGGAACATTCTGGATAACACCCTTAACTTCAGGTTAATTTAGTTTTCTCATTTATCAAGTCAGGATAAGAATGCTGACTTCATGCTCATGTCTGCTCTCACACTTAGTGGTTGTATCTCATAGGAAAATATTTTTAAGCTATTTACTTGCCTGTTGGCTAAAATATTTTTTAAAAAAATTAATGTTTTATAAATATTGTTCACAAATTGTAAACATGAAGACAAAACTTTTAAACTAAAAAGTACTACACCTGAACAAAAATATTACCGTTTATTGAACACTTGCATTATGACACGTGCTTTATGTGAAATGTTGTTGATCCTTACAGCTCCCTTCAGGGTCAGTATTATTATTCTCAATTATTAATTCTCCAAGGCCTGGATGTGGGCTTCAAACCCAGCACTGTCTGATGCCCGCCTGTTCATTTTTCTAATACTATACTGCTTCTCTGGACTCAGCCATGTCTACTTCAGATGGTTTTCCCAAGAGACTTCCACATAGTTTTTAAAATAAGGTTTAGAATTTAAAAGAGACTGATGTTTTTTTTCTAATCCAATTACTGTTCATCAGACCATTTCATCTTCTTGAGCCTTGGTCAAATTATTTTTCCATACTGATCCTAAAAAAATACTAATAAAATAGATGGAGAAAAACTGACTAACACATTGGCCAAGACCAAGGTTTCTAGCCTAATACATAGCCTATTAAGTAGGGGGGAAAACCACAATATATCTTTTAGAAATACCAATGTCTGCTTTTCTTTCATCTCCCTGCTGTTGGTCTTAATGGAGTGGACTAGATGTATTGGTGATAGTGGAAAAAAACCGAAGTCTCAAATACTCATTCCAGCAAGAGAATCTTCATGAGTCTTCATTTCAGAGAAAACAGTATATTTTTCGCGATTTCTTTGGCATTTTCTTAGAAGGAACCAAGAAAAAAATAACAAGATTGATAGTCCTTTGATCTAGAGCATCAATACAGAGTGTAGTCAAAAGCAGTAAATTGAATTAAATGGTGACTGAAGCCAGGTGGGTCCAGTGTAATCTGGTTTGAAAAACTATTGGACACTTGACTTTCAGTAGGATGCTTTATTCAGAGCAAAAGGCATTTATTGTTGTGACAGATAATGAAAGGATTAGAACTATAGACATGACTAGGGGAACATGTAGCAAAAACATAGAGAACAAGAGAGAAGGGTCAGCTGTTCGAAACCTGTGTTCCAGTTTCCTTTATAATTAGTGTTCTTTCCTTTGACCCAGGCAATCTGAGTCACTGTAGACTCCAGCAGGCTCGTCATAGCTCCTAACGTGGTATTTTAAGTTACAGAGTGTGAAGAATTAAGAATTCTAGAACAAAAACTTTATATTGGCCCTAAACTGAAATTTATTTTTTAATGTAAAAATAAGGCTCAGCTTGAGTTATATAGAGATTAGTATTAGTGTGTCTTCTATTCTCTATTAATTTTTCTTATATAGACTTATGAAAGTGGTAGATTTCCACCCACTCTGGAACGAGTCTGGTCTCTTTCAAAGAAGAAATCGATACCACCCTAACATACTTTTGTTTCATAATGCATGTATGGGGTCTACCATGATAATAATATTACTTGCTTTAAAAAAATCAAACCAGTTATTCTTCCACCAATTCCCCCAACACACTACTTGTTTGAAGACATGTTTGTTAGATTCTGCATGAACTGGAATTTTACTTTAACTGTAAAATTGATTTTCTTTGAATTCTAACATGCTAATAAAAATCTTTTAATTACCTTTCCTTTCCAACGTCAATATCTATTATATTCATGTGGTTCCCTCTAGTGGTTAATTTAACGTGAAAATTCTGTTCTTTCTTTCCAAAGAATACAGGTTTGCTTGTTTTCCTAACAAATGTTACACAAGTAGGCTCTTTTTCAAGAATATTAAAACATTGCCCCTTCCACTCCAGTGTTGATTCTTACACTTCATTGTATTAGGAGCAGTGGTCAATGGGAAGCATCTCATTTCAGGTTCACACAACTGTAGAGGCAACAGAAAATATCTTATTTTTAATATATATCATATCTGGAAAATATTAATTGAAATTTTAAGATTTGATTTAACAAATTGACGATTTAACATTGACGAATCACTGTACTTAAGACATTATGCTGGATGCTATAGAACCTACAGAGTTGCTTATGGTGTAGGTCTCTAACTCAGATACATTAACTTGATCTTTTAGCTAAAAATGTGTTTTAAAAAAAACTGGTTCCACAGGATTTTTCACAGTGGAGTAAAATGTATTCGCAAAGATTCTCTGATGAAGTAGAGTATTCTTTGATTGTGAAATACAAAGCAGAAATAAAAATTTTCCCTTGCCTATATTATAATTTAGCAACACGGTTTAAATAGGGCCCCAAGGAAATTTGAATCTCCATTTAAAAAGAGCCCATTAATTTACACAAAGATAAGAAAAGCACATTCCTCTAATGGCATGATTAAAATTATAGGTCAAACTGGTTTTTGTTGTTGTTAGTTTGTTTTGCTTTAACTATGTATTTTTCTTTAACATACAACTGTTGCAAAACTCAACCTCAAAATATGTCACATTCTACTTAGTAAAAATTATAAATTAAGTTAATTAAGAGAATCTACCCTTAAAATCATCTATAACATTTGGGTACTCTGCATGGGCCTTAGTATCCTCATATAAGCATGTACTATATGAGCAGTGAGAAAGTTCTCGCTCAGTTTATGACACTATACGAACAAGTACTTAGGAGATATCCTCATTCTCATCCCCTACCATTCTTTTCCACAGTTACTCAGACAGTACAGCCTTTACCTTTGCACTGTGGTTCTTGGGGAAACTGTTGCCACCCCATTTCTGATTCTGGCTAATCAAGGTCCTCTAATGTAGAGGAGAGAACCTTGCTTTTAACTCAAAAAGTATAACCAACTCTGAGAGATCCCAACAATTTGGGATCGGGACTATGTGGAACTTAAGTGAGTACTTTTCTGGAGCCAGTTAAGATCTCTGCATCCTCCTGGACCTTTAAGTCTCAGCAGAAATTTCTCGGGCATGGATGAAATTCCTAAGCCCTACTCTGGTAGAGCTCTAGAACAGTAGGTAGAAGTAGTAAAGGAGAAGGAGGGGACCTCTCAGTCTACCATATTTCTCCACCACAGCCATGGCAGTAAGGAGGATTGGCAGAGGTAAGTTTCTGTTCTTTAGGGGACCCTATATAGTTGGTCCCCTCACCCTTGAATTGCTTATTTAAATGTAACACATTTCTGAAGTGCTGCTGAAATACAAACACATATTAATACAAGACCAGATAGAGGAAAGAAAGTGGAAAACAATTATTTAAATGTAATAGACTAGGGGAAATGTAATATAAGAAATGTAAATTCTTGTCTCTTTCCCAAAAGTTCTATACACAATGTGCAAAACTTTTCTTTTTATGTGAGTGCCACCAATTGTATGGCATTGATGGATTAGAGGGAAAAAAATCATTTTCCTTTAAAGGAGGATCTGCAAAGTAAAATTCTTTAGATCATAGCATAAGGAGGAAAGTATTGTATATTATTCATCTAAAAATTGGTATTTCTGATTAACTGAATACCTGCTAATAGAAGAACTGTCTCTTCTTGAAGGCATCATCATGTACAGCCATCCGTACCCAGGAGTGCAAGACCAAGAACAAGCCACGTAAGCAGATATCTCTGGCTTGACTGCTTTCTCCTTGGCATAGCTGAGCCTCTGCATAAAGTGCTATAATTGGAAATCACAGTTGTATCTGAATGAATGTCAATCTAGAAGTACTGGTAATATAAGTCACTGGCTGGGATAAAAGGAAGTTTCTGAAAGGGTGCAGAGTGGGCTTGCCAAGCAGAGCTTGTTGACTACAGATTCACAGAGTCTGCTGCTTTCATGAATCAAGTGCATAAGTGCTTTGTCATTTCAACTTCCCTGTATAGCATTTAAGTACTATTTCTATGCTCAAGAACTATATACCCTTTGCATATACCCTGTAACCCTTGGAGACTGAGGCTTTTCTATCAAGTATTCCTAGTCGATTCGGATGCACTAAAACTACATTTGTTCCAGGGTCACAGAAGAGGCGCATTGGAGATATTATCTGGCTGCCTTGCAGGAAGCCATATTTGTGTCACAGCCAACTCTTGCACTGTTTTGTTGATGGCTTGAGTCATGAATCTCTCTGAAAGAAAAAGAGCTCCAAAAACTTACGTGTGCTTTCCTCTCCCTATTGCTCACTATAGAATCAGCAGTTTAATTGATATTTTAGTGGCACTGTCCATTCTGATGGGCTACTCTGTCACCACCGCCAGCTTTGTCACCTACATTGTAAGGGAACATCAAACCAAAGCCAAACAATTGCAACACATTTCAGGCATCGGTGTGACATGCTACTGGGTAACAAACTTCATTTATGACATGGTGAGTAACTTACGTCATTGCAAGAAAAACAGGATTAATTTGGATAGAAGCCATCAGTTTTATATTCAAGAGTTATTTATTCTAGTTTGTTCAAATTGTTATCATAAGGACAGTAAATTATGAAAAATAAAATTTGAATCAGGCTTATCTTCATCTAGTGATTGGAGAAAAAAGAAAACCACCTGCCTTCATCTCTGTGGGCTGTACCAGATTTCCTAGGGCACTTAAAATGCAGATTCCTGAGCCCTGCTCCAGATCTAGTAAATCCATATTTTGGGAGTGGAGCATGGAGAACATGCATTTTTTAACAAGATCCCCCAAGTAATTTTAAGCACCCTGAAATCTGAGAACCTCTACTGTGGAGAAATAGAAGCTTAGCAGCAAAATAACCTTACCCAATTGTGCCAAATAATCAAGCTTATAAAAATTTAATCAACCAATAGTAAACAAATCAAAGTAGTAGCCCCTGAAGAATGACACATTAGAGAAGATTAATAGGGAAACAAAGGGATGAGTTTCATTTGTCTCATTTGCATAAAATGGTCCCAAAGTTTAGACGGTTGTTCTTGACTTCTAACACGCCAGTGTTGGCCAAAAGCCCAGATGTGTATGCCGGCCTGGTGATTATGGTCAAATTGTCTGAGTTGTTGTCAAGATCATTGGCTCAAAGGGTTGGAGAGTAATTGACTGTATATTCATTTTGTTAATGTAGCCAGTGAGGTCTGAAATGTGTTTGTTGTAGCAGTCAAATCTAAAAGAATACTAATGACTGCTCTGGACTTAATAGGAGCTTTAATGTTAAGAAAGCTTCAAGCACACACTTCCGTGAAGATCTACTTACTACTTAGGATTCTGTTGTCTTATATTTGGAGCTCATTCCAATTTAGGAGTCCCACCCCCCACCACCACCACCATCAATTAAATTACCATCACCTTCATTGTGTACATCTTGCTGCAATCATCCTTAGCATTTAGTACTTCTACTTGCCAACCAAACTCTAAGTTCTTTGTTTATATACCTGTGATTGTAAGAATGTGTGGGACCCGCTGGCATGCTGCTTTGCACAGAGTGGCTTGCACTGATAACCAAACCTTAGAAATCAACCATCTGAGACAGTTCCAGCATTCCAAATGATATCAACACTTTGAGGACTGAATCTAATACCAAGACACCTGGCTGTCTTATCTTTCTCACTGAACCTCTGTCACTGAATGATCCCAAATCTCAAAGCCTAGAGGCAGAAACACCAGAGACTTTTTGTATATCTATAAAGATGGAGAGTGGCTTGATCTCATATTGGAGGAGACAAATTCTAAAGTGAAATCAATGTAAAATAAACTGAACATTACAAACAATGGGAACATAAATAAAAATTCATTCCTTCAAATATTTCTAGGTCAACTTGTTACAGTTTTAAACTAGATGGGTTATTGATTTTGGGGGGGAAAAATACTTGCCATACTTTCAACATCATTTTACATATTCCCATAGGTCTTCTACTTGGTGCCTGTAGCATTTTC
Organism: Avahi laniger; assembly: GCA_963575035.1. NCBI lineage: Eukaryota > Metazoa > Chordata > Mammalia > Primates > Indriidae > Avahi > Avahi laniger. Next base: position 61,145 of record CAUYSK010008060.1, read on the forward strand.
AATTGGTGTCATTGCAATTTTCAAGTTACCTGCCTTCTACAGTGAAAACAACCTAGGAGCTGTATCTCTCCTGCTTCTGCTGTTTGGGTAAGCTGCTGATTAAGCAATGAAAGTAGAATTAACAGAATTAAATGCTTCTAGACACAAATAAGACCTAAATCTCATTAGCTAAATTACAATTGCCTTGGGGTTTCATTTGACATGAGTGATGACTAACAATACATTACACTTGCTAGTCCATAGTCTGTAAAATATAATACTTCTGAAAATTAATTCTGTTATTATTATAATAGTAATACCTAACATTAATGAGCACTTACTGGGTGCCAAATGTCATGCTTACTAATTTACATATGTAAATCAATCTACATAAAAATGGACACTTTAGAATGACTAGAAATTTATGTGTGAATTTATGTATTAACAAATTATATGAGTATATATAGTATTATAAGGTGTATATAAATTCATGTATACTTATTTGTATTTATCTTTTTATAGATATCTAAGGACACACATAATATTGTTGTTTCTGTATTAAGATAATACAGGTAATACAGGTTGATATAAGCAATGTTTAGTGTAAAATTCTTTCTACCCTGAATGCTTGAGTAGTAGCCCTTAGTTAGCAATTGTAGCTGATGCAGGAACTCTCTTATCTCTAGTTCAATTTAATTGCCCCAAAAGTTGCTCAAGTCTTTGCTCAAAACAGGCTATCCAGTTTCTAAGCATGCTCTATCTGTTTAGCTAGCCTACAAGAATGTCATTATTTTTCCTAAACTTTAAATTATAAGATTTATACTGATTAAACTTCTATTTCTGAGCAACAGAAAAAATCCTGCCTGTGTGGTATAACACCATCTCCAGGGGGGGATTAATTTGTAGTTGTAATGATGTAGGACTACTCAAGGGTTTGTAAAGAGGCTTTTTATTGTCATTTTTTAAAACCATCCTTTGGATTTTTTGTCAAAAAGAGGACTGAAAGAGAGATCTAATTACAAGACTTAGCAACTCATCTCTAATGTTTATTTTGATTTTGGAACCCTATCTAATTTTTTTTTCTTTTTGTAAAATAGAAGAACTAAAGTATAATTCTAATTCTTAGTATTTTTAACCTGCAGGTATGCAACATTTTCCTGGATGTACTTGCTGGCTGGGCTCTTCCATGAAACAGGAATGGCCTTCATCACTTACGTCTGTGTCAACTTGTTTTTTGGCATCAATTCTATTGTTTCCCTGTCGGTGGTGTACTTTCTTTCCAAGGAAAAGCCTAATGATCCGGTAAGGTCCTTCATTAGTCTGCTAAACTTCGGTATGTATCAAAAGTTTCAACATGTTTCAAGGGAAAGATTTTTTTTTTTATTCTACATTCTTTAAATAGAAAGAAGAATATCCATTTGATTCTATTAAATTTAGGAGAGGCCGGGCGCAGTGGCTCATGCCTGTAATTCTAGCTCTCTGGGAGGCCGAGGCAGGCGGATTGTTTGAGCTCAGGAGTTCGAAACCAGCCTGAGCAAGAGCGAGACCCCGTCTCTACTAAAAATAGAAAAAAATTAATTGGAAAACTAAAAATATATAGAAAAAACTAGCCGGGCATGGTGGCGCATACCTGTAGTCCCAGCTACTCGGGAGGCTGAGGCAGGAGAATTGCTTGAGCCCAGGAGTTTGAGGTTGTTGTGAGCTAGGCTGACGCCATGGCACTCTAGCCCAGGCAACACAGTGAAACTGTCTCAAAAAAAAAAAAAGTATTTTCCATGAATTTATTAATAGAGTTAAAAATCAAACTGCATTTGTTAATTACAAGAGATTAGCACACATAATAGATTATATGATCATTTTTACAGCATTTTATATATGAGACATATTAATGATTTGATTTATTATGCAATGCTTAGTGTACACATAAATTCAATGAACTCTCAATAAACCCACAACTGCTCAGGTGTTTTAAGCTTTCAGTTTGAGATGCATTGCCACAAAAACTCGGGAACCAACCAAGATAGAGTGAACATTCTTCTATCCCCACACTATTTCTTGGCCCTCTAATAAGAATTACAGATGTTAGGAACATAGAGACAAATCAGAAATTTTCATTTTCCTTAAGAAGATTAAATTCTAGTGGAGGGATTAGATACATACATAAATACTTGTAGGCAAAATAGAGAGTGGTAAATTCCACAAGACAGGTACAGGAACAAATTCTATAGGAATATACAGAAACGAATGCTATAAGAGGAGACAGAAATGAGCTCTAATTGGCAGGATCTGGAAAGGCATCATGGAGCATGTGTCAATTAGGGCTATCTTAGTTATTAGTAACAGAGAACCAAATGAAAAGGGGCCTAAGCCAAAAAAAGGGAAGATAAAGATTCCCATCACTGATATTTTAGGAGAGGTGTAGCTTCAGGAATAGCTTGATCCAGTTGTCACACAACTGGGACTAGCGTATCTCTCCTCCCTTTCCAGCTTTGTTTTTTCCATGATGGCTCTATTCTCAGACAAGCACTCAGATCACTCCCATACCCTCCCAGGTTAAAGTGCAGAAGGGATAAATTTTTTTTTTTTCTGGTGCATCTCCACAAAGCCTAAGATTCCCAAGGACTTAGCCAATTTGGTCAAATGTCCACCCCATAGTCAATCATTGAGATGGGAAAGACTGAATGTCTTCCTTGCTTTAGGCTTGTTTCCATGCTATGCTCTTGAGTACATGAGCTGAGGGAGCATGGGGCATTTTTCAAACAGGAAAGTAGGGGTCTGTTTCCAGGAAAAAAAAAATAGCGCTATTTGCAGATGGCCACTAAAAATAAAATAATATTTGTTTTTTTAAAAAAAGGTATTCATCAAGGGATTTAACCTTTTATCTGGGCCTTGGAGAATAGATGATTTTAGAAATGCTGAGACCAAAGTAGAGTGGAAGGAAATGAATAAATAAACTGTTGGTACACTGATCCTGTGTAGAACTCCTTCACTTTACATTCTGCTGATGTTCTTCGTGGGCAAAGTCAAAGTCATAACTCTTTTCTTTTTTTCTTTTCTTTTTTTTTTTTTTTTGAGACAGAGTCTCACTCTGTTGCCCTGGCTAGAGTGCCATGGTGTCATCCTGGCTCACAGCAACCTCAAACTCCTGGGTTTAAGCAATCCTTCTGCCTCAGCCTCCCGAGTAGCTGGGACTACAGGCATGCACCACCATGCCTGGCTAGTTTTTTCTATATGTATTTTTAGTTGTCAGATCATTTCTGTCTATTTTTAGTAGAGACGGGGTCTTGCTCTTGTGCAGGCTGATCTCGAACTCCTGACCTCGAGGGATCCTCCCACCTCGGCCTCCCAGAGTGCCAGGATTACAGGCGTGAGCCACCATGCCCGGCTCATAACTCTTTTCTGAAGGCAGGCTTCTACTGCCCTTCATTCCTCTACTCTCATTCTCCATTTATGTCGAGAGGTAGCAAAAAACTCTGAAATTGGGCCACGCAAAATACCAAGGAATTCAGAGAAATTTCAAGTGGGCTTTTTAGGCTTAACTTCCCTGTTCTGTCCTATCAAGGGCCATTTTATGGAATAAGAAGATACCTGGAAATTTCACAGATCAGAAAGAAAAAGGTGGATTTTGTATAATATACCTCTCTATATCCAATCTACTGCTTAATAAAGCTAAAAATGATAACTATAATGACAGCAATTATGAATTTTTGAGTACTTAGGATGTACCAGGTACTGTGCTAAGTGTTTTGCATGGATTATTTCATGACGTCTTTATAAACACTGCAAGATAAGGGCCATTATTATCTCTATTTTGTGGATGGAGAAATTTGAGACATGGAGTGTGAAATACATTGCCTGAGGAAACACATTAAAGGGCGAATCTGGGATCCAAAACTGAACTCTGATCTCTGTATCTCCTCTGCTCCAATTCAGATTCTTCTCCAGTCTTAATCCCAGCACCTATAGAAAGCCAGTAGCTCAAGCCAGAAACTCAGAAAGCATCTTTGACACCACCCTCTCCTTTGTCCTGTGTAGAGACTGCTATGTGTTTATCAAACCCCATTTATTCGTTCTCCTGGGCCCACGGCTGGACTACCCTCCCCAAATCCCTGGCAGTTGGAGAGCATGAAACCGAATCTTGACTGATGGAATATGGGTGGAAGTGATGTGGTCCTCCGCGCTCCCATGTGCGTGGGGAGAGCTCTGAGGAGCAGGGTGGGGCACTGGTAGGACTGTGCTGCAAAACGGCATGTTCCCTAGATGACAGCCTGAGGCAAAGCCACTTTGTCAATGTACACTGGAAATACATTTCTAGTATATATTTATATATTAAGCAGAAAATACATTTTTTTTTTTTAAAGACAGGGTCTCGCTCTATTGCCAAGGCTGGAGAGCAGTGGCATCGTCATAGCTCACTGCAGGCTCACACTCCTGGGCTTACATGATCCTCCTGCCCCAGCCTCCTAAGGAAATACATTTCTATTATGAGAAGTTACTGAGACTTTGAGGTTCACATGTGCAGTTAACCTATCATGATTGACACACCCACCACCAAACCCATTACTAAAATCTATCTTAAATGTACCCATTCTTCCGATTCCCATGCCTTCATCCTGGTCCAAGTCACCGCCATCTGTCATCAAGATTGTAGCAATAGGCACACAACTAGTTTCTCATCTCCATCCTTATATCAGCTTCATTTTCCTTATACTTTCTCAAAATAGTCTTTTTTAAATGAAAATCTTATAGGGTGGTGAAACTAATCTGTATGGTACTGTTATGGTGAATACACGACATTATGTGTTTGCCAAAACCCACGGAACTGTACAACACAAAAATAAACCCTAATGTAAACTATGGACCTCAGTTGATAACGTATCACTACTGGTTTATCAATTGCAACAAATGTACCACATAATGCAAGATGCTAATAATAGGAGAAACTGTCTATAGGGAAAGGGAGCAAGGGGTATAAGGGAGTTCTCTATATTTTCTGTGCAACTTTTTCTGTAAATCTAAACTATCTCAAAAAATAAAATCCATTGATTTTAAAAATCTGATTGTACCCTTCTTCTGTGCAAAATCCTTCAGGAGATTCCCGTTGTTCTTAGAATGAAACACGGTCTACACGGACCTGGTGGTCTGGCACCTCCCGTGCCTGCAGCCGCATGTCCCACTACTTCGCCCCCTTACTGTGTCTCTGACTTGGAGGCTTCCATCAGCTCCTCAGACGTGGCAAATGATCCTCAACCAGAGCCTCGCACATGCCGTTTCCTCTGACTGGGCATTTTCTCTCTCTTGAGTCACCTGACTAACTCCGCCCAGTCCCCTCTAACTTCAGCTTTCACATCCAATGACACCTTTTCCAGAGAGGTATTTTCTCACCATTCAATAAATCAGGTCACCCCACAGCCCCTTTATTTTCTCTCATAACTCTCTACTCCATGACACCACCATATTTAGAGTGGTTTGCAAAATGAGAAATAATGCTTGTTTTATTCCCTTTGCAAAACTGAGCACCTAATGTGGGTGTTGGAATATAGCAGATGCGTAAAGGAAGAAAAAAACAAAACAAGAAAAAACTTATATAGTGCTCACAATGTACCAAGCACGGTTTCGGTCATCTTACCTACATTAGCTCATTAAATTCTCCTAGAAAACTCATGAAGTAGGTATCATTATCATGTCCATTGACAAATGCATAAACTGAAGCCAGAGAGGTTAAGTCACTTGCCAAAAGCTTCACAGCTGGTGGAGCTGGAATTGGGTTGGCAAGCCTGGCTGCAGTGTCTATGCTGTTAACCACAATGCCTTGCTACCCTTGTTGAATGAATGAATTAATAAATGAATGAACCAGTGAAATGAGTTGTGTCTGACATGAGCCTGTGTTCCTTACCTCTCATTATTCTGTGCTCCCTGTTCCTGACATTCATTGGAATATTCATGAGCATTTCTCCTTTCGTTTTTCGCTCTTGTGTAGCAGTTTACCTTCTGAGTCCAAAACTAAGGTCTTCTCATTGTTACTTCAAATCTCTTCTTATCTTCCTTCTGTTCCCCACCACCTGCCACCAAAGGTCAGGTGCTTTGTAAGTCTTTTGGTTAAGTGCTAATAAAGATACGGCCTTTCTGTCAGCAAAGAGTCCTGAATGAATGATATTCAGAATTTAGAGATTGATTAACTTTAGAGAGTAAAGAAATATACATTGACATGGTCCATATTCAGCTACATTCTTCAGTGGACTATTACTTGACGATCAGGTTGGATTCGTGAGAAAAAAACTCTCTAGAAAACAGTAGAGCTTTATGGCATTTTAAACCAATGAATGCATTTCTCATTTATTAGCTTTGGGACTTTCTGCTCATATTCTGTACTTGATGATATAGGAATGAGAAGAGAAAGGCAAAAAGAGAGAGCAGGAATAATCAAGAAAAAAATAAAGATTTGTACAGTACTACTGCAAAGGCTCATTTATAAATTTAGTTGTAGAAACACAGGCAATAGCATTCAAAGAGATATGAACTGACTCGGAATAATATGATCCACAGGCTTAACTAAGAACTTTGCCACAGGGAAGCTATACACATAAGTGGTTGCTGCATAGCCATGATTTGAATTGCTGGTCCCCTCTAGGGTGCCAAATAATTTAAAAGAGAAAATGCAGTTGCTTTCCACCAGTTTACAGCATAGATGCAATTGGTTCTCCAAAAGATATATCTAAATAAAATGTCAAGATGATACATGCTTTTAAAGAGATATTTGTAGAATGTTCAACACAGCTACGACTCTTTCTAGCACAATTCAACAGCAGTTCTCAATTTTGTTTGAAGGGAAATGTGCAGGATATAAAGAAACCTACACTCTACAGAAATTATAAGTGCGGTTGCCAGATCGAAGTAGTATTTTTAGTTATGGTTTTAGTAGTTAGATTTTTATGGTGAATTATTGTTCTGGTTAGTTTATTGCACTTATATTAACATTAATATACAGACTTATTGTCTGGGTGTTTATATAAATTACAGAATGGAGGTCATTAGGGGAGGATGAATAGAAAGCAAAATAGGAGCTTCGAACCGTAGCTTTGGTACTAACCAAAGAGCTGTTTGAGCTTAGATAAGTGACTTAATTTCTCTAGCTCTCATTTTTATAATTTATAAAATAATTAAAACTAATCGTTGTAGGGTTTTCATGAAATATTATACACCTAGTTTACTAGCTGTGAAACCTTGAGGAAATTACGTTTTTCAGTTATTTATTTTTGACAAATATTTACTGAATGTTTACCACGCGGTAGGTCTGTGCCCAGCACCAGGGATACAGTAGTGCATGTGTACATATGTACATGCAATGCATGCTGATGTCTATGAAGAAAAACATGGTAAGTCTTTTTTGTGGTCATTAGAGTCTACTAAGTGTGCAAAACTTTATTTTTTTATTTCAGAGTATTATGGGGTAAAAACGTTTTGGTTACATGATTTGCTTTTGTGCAGTTTGAGTCAAAGTTATATGTGTGACCATCACCAAGACAGCATACATTGCACCCATCGGGTGTGAATTTACCTGTTCCCTCCTCCCCCTCCTGCTTAGTTTTCCTTGAGTTTTACTACTCTACATGCATATGGGTGTTGATCGATTAGTTCCAATTTAATAGTGAGTACATGTGATATTTGTTTTTTGACTCTTGCAAAAGTTTGTTTAGAAGAATGGTCTCCAGTTCCATCCAGGTTGTTACAAAAAGCATAAGTTCACCATTTTTAATGGCTGAGTAGTACTCCATGGTATACATAATATACCACGTTTTATTAATCCACTCCTGTATTGATGGGCACTTGGGTTATTTCCACATCTTTGCAATTGTGAATTGTGCTGCTTTAAACATTCTAGTGCTGATGTCTTTTTTATAGAATATCTTTTGTTTTTTTGGTAGATGAAAGTATCTTTTTGATAAAATGATTTTTTTTCCTTTGAGTAAATAACCAATAGTGGGATTGCTGGATCAATCTTTGGTCTACTTTTAGTTCTTTGTGATATCTCCATACTATTTTCCATAGAGGTTGTACTTGTTTCCCATCCCACCAACAGTGTATAAGTGTTTTCTTCTCTCCACATCCATGCCAACATCTGTTGTTTTGGGACTTTTTGATAAAAGCCATTCTCACTGGAGTTAGGTGATATCGCATTGTGGTTTTGATGTAATTGCATCCTGAGCTCAGGACTTAGCAGGAAATGGACATGGTTCTCTAAAGCATGAACAAAGAAACTGACTGATATTGGGAAGGCAGGGAAAGCTTTCCTAAGGAGTATCCTTTAGCTGACATCTAAAAGGGGAAACAGGAGATAACAAGAAAAAGAGAGACTAGCAGTCCAGACTGAGGAAACAGCATGTGCATAGACCCTGGGGCCAGGACAATAGTGACTTTGATAAACTGAAAGAAGGCCAGGGTTGCTGGAGGAAGAGTGTGAACTAGAACAAGTTTTCAGAGGAAAGCAAGGCAGGAATAAACAGAGCCTTGTAGGCAATCTTCAGAGTTCTAGTGTTCATTCCAGTAACAATAGGAACCTCAATTTCCTTACTTAAAAATTGAGGAAATGGACTTAAATAACTGATTATGCATGTAAATCATACAACACTAAGCAAGAATACAGTAGGCACACAATAAATAATTATTTCAGCCTATGTTTTGAACTATAAAAGTCTTTCACTATTAATCCCACTTTTACGCATGTTTACAAAGCCTGATCCACTTTCTCATAAAGCATTTTCCTTCTCTGTAGATGCAATTAATAGCAAATAGCATATTAGTACTAGTATAATAATATTTAATACTAGTATTCTGTGGACTACTTGCCAAGAAACACCACACTTTTCTCTATGTCTTCATGGAATTACTTTTTATTGAAATATAATACACATATAGAAACATGCACAAATCATAGGTGGACAGCTTGATGAATCTTCACAAAATGAACAAACATGTGCAACTAACTCTCCAATTAAGGAACAGTATATGACCAGCACTCTAGAGCCTTCCTGGTGCCCTCTTTCCTTCCCAGTGATAATCATGCTGGTTCTTACCATCATTGATTCATGCCTTTTTAGGAACTGTGTGAGTGAACTCATATGATATGTATTCTTTTTGATAAAATTCTTTTTCTCATCATAACATTTGAGAGATATTTCTAAATTGTTGTGTGTGGCAGTAATTTATTCATTGTCATTATTGTATAGTATTCCACTATGAATAATACATAAAATCTATTTATTTGTTCCAGTGTGGATAAACACCCAGAAACATTCAATAAATATTTTCAAGTGGGAAAATGAATAAATTTCTCCACAACTCTCTTTACTTATCTGTAAAAAACCAAAATTTACTTTATAAGATTATTGTGAGAATTAAATGGAACAAAGTATTAAAAAACTCCTCTCAGTTTTATGTAGTAAGTGTTCGTAAGTGGGATATATTAAAATTACTTCAGAAATCCTTTTCTAAAAAACTTAGACTATGGAGAAATGCCCTTAATTAAAAGTGGCTAAAATAAAGTTCTATAATTATGAAGGAATCAAACTAAAATTAATATTTTCTATCTGTCACTCCTTGTACTTTTGAAGCTGATTTGGCCCATCCAAATATTATGTACTTGATAAACAATGAAGTCAAGCTTTAGATGTCTGAGTACTCTAATTGTCTTGGGCCCTTCCTGCTCTTCTTTTGAATTTGCACCTGTTCTATCCTGTTCTACTTGGCTCTTGACCCTTGGTATTGTCTCTTTCTTTCTGTACCACCCTTGATCTTTGGTGCCAACCCATCTCGATTTTTAAAAATTTAAAATATTTTTAAAAACTGTCTCTTTATGTCTAAGATTATTATTTACTCTTCAAGTTCCTACTAATCCTGGTCACCATATTCAACATTCTGGAGAGGGTTCAGATAGTAACACTGAGCACATATGGGGCACTCAATATACAGATATTGATTGGCATATTGCCTGCAGATTTGAATCTGTAGAAACCTAATAATAAATTAATGCAACGAAGTCATTGAAATGGCCCTTAGGAAACTGTTTGCTTGGTGTGTCATTGGTTACAGAGAGAAATTATAATACTCCCAGGATAGCTGTGAAGAGCTAATTCACACAATGCTGTCACATTTCCCTGACTGCCCTGTTCATGGACCACATTCAATCGAAATTCTCACTACAGCATATATTGATGTCAACAAGATCTCAGAGTCTGGCACAGAGTTTCCCTGAGAAAAGAGTGAATACAACTACCTGATGACCATCTCTACTTAAATAATGTGTAAATAGTTAAAACTTAACATGTCCAAAGTACAACATATTATCATGTCCTTTATAATTTTCAAACCATTTTTCCCATATTCCTTAATTCCATAACATCATGATCCATTCTGTTTCTCTAGTTATAAACTTGGGCATTGTCTTTGACATCTCCCCTGACTCACCCATCACATCCAATCAATCACCAACACCTGTCTATTCTGTCAACTAAATAAACTCTTAAAAATCCACCTGTCCATTCCCACTCAGTTTTCTTGGAATGCATAATTTCTAGTCCATAATAACATGTAAAACTTCCAGTTAATTTTTCAGTTTTTCTTTGTTATTGACCTCTCTGGCTTTATTCATTTGTTCTCCATACTGCAACCAAAGAGATCTTTTTAGATTTCATCCTTGATCATGTCAGTTCCCTGCTTAAAATCCTGTCATCGTTCCTTCTCACCATTTGGATGGATTTGAGCTATTTAGCATAGAGGGTAAGTTCCTTCATGATTTTGTCCCTGGGGGTTCACCACACGTAAAGTTTTCCACTTCAACCATCCTAAAACATTTGAAGTTCCAGGAACATGCTGTTTAACATTGATCTCTGGACATTTACATGTATTCTGACTTCCACGTGGAACATCTTTCCTCCCACCAGTCACCTCTCCATACTAGTCCTAATTATCCTCAGGGTTCTACTTCAATATCAGCTCCTCTTGGAGGGATTGGGCATCCTTCTATTTATCTGGTAGTTTATACCCACTCCTTCAAACCAATTGTTGACTGTTGAAAGTGCTTGTTTACCGGTTTGGATCCTTCTCCAGACTGTGAACTGGTTAAAAATAGAAGCAGTCTATCTTTTCTTTATTTTGTCACCAGCATCAGGTAAAACACATGCATGGACTACTAGCTCAAAACACGTATGTTGAATAAATCAGTAAATCCATTTAAAGTTAACCAAAGATGTGCTTATAAGAAAGCATCCGACAGCTGCCATTTTATTTTAAGATGGCAGTGTGCTAGATGTCAAACCAAAAATATCTCAGTGTATTTTTAAAACATAGACTTATCCAAAGTTTTCGTGGCAGAGATAAATAATCTGGTAAATGCTAAATGCTAATAAAGTTTACTGAAGTAAATATCATACTCCAGACAAGCCCTCATATACAGAGATGACATGACTGACCCAATATTATTTATTCATTCTTTCCATAGACATTTACTATTTTTAGCAAAAATACAAAGACCATAAAATTTGAGTTCATTTTCCTGTTGTTAGTAAGCAGTACTAATTTATACATATAGACACCCTTGCTCTCCAAGTGTCTGGTGGCCTATGGCTACCTAGTTTAGAGGAGAAGTTAGCTGGGAAGTAGGGAAAAAGTATTACCTTTGGAATCAAATGCCTGGATTTTGCCACTTCCCTAGCTGAAAGACTTCCTATCTACTCTAACACCAAAAACATCTTTTACTTATGTCTGCTTCTAATACCATCTACTTGTCTCCACTTGCTGTTACTAGCAAACCCAGGCCACCATTATTTGTCACTTAGCCTCCTTGTTGGGGTTGGAGCTTCCAGGCTTGTAATAACCCAATCCATTCTTCTTCAAATATCCAGAGTGATCTTTTCAGAGGGCAAATTTCTTCTTGCCATCACTCTGTCGAAAACCCGTCAGTGGTTTTCCATTAGCCTCCAGAGAAAGGTCAAGCTCCTTCTCATCACCTAGAAGGGTCTGCATGATTTCACTTTTGCCTACTTTTCCCCTCCAAATGAGGAATACCACATTTCCTTCTGTTCTCCTTTTTTTTTTGCACTCAGCTACACTGGCTTTGTCTTGGGTCCTTAGATGGCCAATGCTCGGAAGAATTAAGCCACTCCTGTTGTTTGTGAATAGTGTGAACTCCTCGTTATGTAGCCCACTGTCTTTCACAAGGCAGGATATAGAGCTCCCACTGCACTACAATGCTGACCCTGTACTCTAGGAAGATAGTGAATTGAAGAGTACACAGACCGAAGGCAGACAGGCCTGGGTTTAATTTAACAAATAAGTAGATATTTGATAACAATAATAGAAATAGGAAAATAAACATATTCACTATTTATTATTTATTATTATGTAGGAACAATACTAAAGTGGTTTTCATATATTGCCTCCTTTAGGTCTCGAAACAACTGTACCACAAAATTACTCCCATTTTATACATAGAAAATGAATATGTAAAAAGGATAAGTATTTTGCTGATCTAGTAAAATAGTTAAAGTAAGGATTTAAATCCTTCAAGTAGCCAAGGTCTGGTGATTCTTGAGCCAGCACTTAACTTTTGTCATCTACAGAAGATTTGAAGGATTTGATATAATAAAATACTTAGTGTGGTGCCTGGCACATGCTAAATTTTTATTATAAATAATTGTCCTTTCTAGGGGGAACCAACTCTGCTTCTTGTCTCTGTGTCTAACTACATTCTTTCCACCCTTGCATATGAGGCTGAGGGATAGCTTCTCTCAATCCCTGCTCTCAGCCCTGATCATCCTGTGACTGAATCCGCCACTCGCTTGTCTTTTTGTTCACTCACCATGCAAGATCACAAACTCCTAGAGGGCGTTGGCTGCTTTCCATGTTTTTCTGGCATCCCTCTCAGTACCTTACATGATGTAGGGCAGTCGCAGACCACTCAATATGCTTGTTGAATGAATGCGTTAAGCCTCAGAAGGATCAATCCTCTGACCTTGAACTCATTACTTCTATGTTCTTAACAGTCGAGCTAGTTGAGCTAATGAGAATTTTTTTTTTCTTTTTAAGAAAGGAGAGCTTTGTGAGCCCCATTCATTGGATGTCTTCATGGTTCTTAACTGGAGGAGATTTTTTTTTTTTTCTCCAGGACACATTTGGAGACATCTGGAGAAATTTTTAGTTGTCACATAGAGGCAAGATTGCTACTAGCATCTAGTATGTAGAAGTCAGAAATGTTGCTAAACAACCTACAAAGCACAGGACAGGCTCCCCCCAAAAAGGATTATCTGCCTTATAATACCAGTAGCACTGAGATTGAGAAACGCTGGGTTAGACCAAGTTATAAAAATAGATTGTAAAATTTACATAAGTTTATCACATAGCTTACACATATGTACTATGCATCTATGTTGCATATGACTTATATTGTGTATAAATGAATGAAGAAAAGAATAAAACTTCTATCTGCTAAATATTTTTGAATCAAAAATTATAATAGTACTGGAAGAACTCATGTATAGTTAAACTTCACTAATTTAGAAGAACTTGAGGTTCAGAAAGACACTTCTTACAGTGTGATTTATATAATATGAGCATACAGATTTATTATTTGACAAGACATACAGTAATTAAATGTATCAACTAACAAAATAGTGGTCATAAGAGATTTTTCAAATAGCTTTCATGAATTGATAAAAATCATCTGTAATTTACATGCATTTATACTCAAAGAAATGATCATAAAGAGATTTTTTAAATATTTTGAAAATTTTAACATTTCCTTCTCTCTAACTCTGACAATCCCAACTAAGAATTGCAACCCATGTATTGAAGAGCATAAATTCCAAATTAGCCACTTCCAAATTAACAAATTATTTCATGACAGGATCATAATCACATATGATGTGTGCATACACACACACACACACACACACACACACACACCACACAATCAGAACAGCCAGATCTTTGGACAGAAGCTAGAAACAGTGTTATTAATAATGCAAAAAAAATGGCTATAAGGAAAGCAAAAGATTACAAAATCATAGATTTTATTTGGGGTTAAACTTATGTAACTGTAATAAAGAAGTTTTTATATCAATTATCTTAATATTTAAATTTTAAAATAAAAGTCAGAATAGATGAAGGACCATCAAGTTTCTCAATACCAGAAAGATAGTTTTTCACGTTAAAAAAGCATGTCTTCCTTAGGTCATTTACACAAAGGGATTCCAACGGGGAATTGGAAACACTGTGTTAGACACCAGAAACATTTGCACATTCAGCCTTTAGCTTTCTCTTTAACCACATTGCCTCTAAAAGTATGTGGAAAATCCATAAAAATCCTGAAGGATGGAGAAAGTTGTGAAACCTCTGACAAAGATGAGAAGAGTGTTATAAAAGAGACATCTTGTAAAATAATGAGTTGTAACCAAGAATTTTTCCAATTTTGAATTCCTTAAAACCAGGGATAACTTGATGAAATTAAAATAACATTTTCAGGCAAGCAGATAAACTTGTAAATGGATTCTTACACTCCTCTTAGAGGACCTACTACAAAAAGATATAATTGTGGCAGTTTGGATCAAAAGTGGAATTAAACACATGAATGAATGTTACCGGTGTAGCTAATTTAAATAAAGCAGATATCGACATGGTTAAGTGGGTCATCTCTGTGATTAGGAAGAGAAGGCTAAGATTTAAAAAAGCAACTGATTTGTGAAGCTTGATCACTGATGACTATGTTTTTCAAAAAATTCAACCACTTCAACTATAATGATATTTTTAAATAACATTACTTGAAATAACTGAGCCTGTTGAAAGTGAGATTAATTCTGATAATATCAATAGTGCTCTTGCAATGTCAAAATAATTTTTTCAACAGATTATTATGAGAGACATCCTGGTGCAGTCCAATGAGTCCTGGATTAAGAGTAGGGATCAGACAACCTGTGTGCTATTCAGCCCTGCCACTCACAAACTCTGTGACCTTGGACGAGTCTTGTAACTTATATGAACATCAGGATGGGAATGATAATGCTCACTCAATTCTGAGTTTTGTTGACTCAGAGAATGTTCAAACTCCAGGATCAGGAAAATCAAGAACAGTTGACAATGAGAAGTTGACAGGAAAACAAAAACAAGGTTGATGGTGGAGGTGACGTGTATTTGCTTTGGAGGAGAGCGCATCCAAGCTGAGTCTTATTTCCTCATTCAACATAATTGTGAAACTTGATTGGATGCACTGCCTTTATTATTAAGGGAATGGAGGTAAGATGTCCACTCCGTGGAAGAGAATGTGTGCTAGATCTCAGTACAGAACCTGACAGAGTAACTAAATTGTGACCCACACAGGTGTAGGACTTGCCTACACTCTCCGTCAGCAGGGCAGATCTTTGAGT
Source organism: Avahi laniger (assembly GCA_963575035.1). Classification (NCBI taxonomy): domain Eukaryota; kingdom Metazoa; phylum Chordata; class Mammalia; order Primates; family Indriidae; genus Avahi; species Avahi laniger. Next base: position 76,540 of record CAUYSK010008060.1, read on the forward strand.
ACAGTGGCTACTAGCCACATGTGGATGTGCACGTAGTTGTGTAGAGGAGAGAGATGAACTAGATCTTTTAATTCAGAATATATTATCTTTCAATTATTTAATGGCTATTTTCTATTCTAAAACTTCCTCCCATTACAAACTCCTTCCCACCATGAAAATAATGCTAATAATTGCCATCCTATGTTGGTTACTATCCACATATTAACTTCTTTTAATATTCATAGCAATTTCATAAGGTTTTATACTATTACTTTCATTTACAAGTGAGCAAATATTCATTTGGACAGGTAAAATGATTTGACCAAGTCCCCACAACTGCTAAGTAAAGGAAGCAGGCATCAGCCCTAGGTTTGCCTGGATCAAAATCTGAATCTGCCTGTCATTCTTTCCATGGTGCCACGTGGCCTTCTTATATAAAACTGGAGAAGCACGCCACACCCGGGATGGGCTCCAGGCCTGCCATTGTTTCTAATGGTGAATTATGGTCTAGGTTGCCTTGTAAGCCCAGCTTCTCAGAACACCAACTTGGCAACCACCTGGCTGGAGTGATTTATTGAAATGTATCAGTTCTTGTGTCGACACGCTTAAGTGCATCCTCAGTGTACCTTGGGGTAAATATATTGTGGATGAAGAACTGCCATGGCAACCACCCATGGAGTTGTTTATGCCCTGGAGCAGCAGTGCATGGCCCCCCAAAGGGCTTTTCATCCTGCTAAAGTTTGCTGTGGATGGTAGAGGTTGGGGGTGGGGGTGGGGAGGATGAGCATTAACCTATCACCATGGAGACAGGGATGCTGATAAGGGAGAGTCATCTTAAGGAAGAAGCTTCTGGAATAGCAAGTCCTATATTCCTCAGAAGGCCCTAGTAGAGGTGACCTTTTTCAATGGGCCCATAAATAATTTACAATCCATCTCCAGAATTTCTCCCCATGCCTTTTTTTCTTCAAATACTCCACTTTTCAGGCAGTAACCAAGTTCCAGTTCAAAATGTATTCTAATTCTTAAAGCATTTTCACCTAAATAAGCTCTTTGGTTGAAATCAGATAATGATGTGCTTCATCTACCTTCAATAGCAGGAGTGGACATTTGGTGGACTTATTGTTGCATTGGAATTCCCTTTGAATAGCGGTTTATGGTTCTTTGAATAAAAGCTTTGCCAAAGAGCCTCTATTTTCAGCTGTATTTAATTAAATTTTTGAGACTAAGTATTCCCCTCCACATTGAAACACAACTGTATTTTATGGATTAAAAGTGAAGGAGAAAGTTAACTAGCATGTGTTGAAGAACTTTTCTTAAAAAAATAGATTTTACTTATATGTTCTCATAAGAAGACAATACTTACATCATAGAGCTTAATCAAGGATTAGATGGTGAGACAAATGTGACAAGTTCTGAAGTCCATAGGGACCAAGATTGTGATAGGGACCAAGATTGTGAACATGAACAAAACGAGTTACGTGTCATGCAACAGGACAGAGCAGGGCCTGGAGCAAACTGTAGAGCGTGTCTAACCTAACACAGGCATTTGCTACTCAGTTTTTCCTTTTTTTAAAAAAAAAAGAAACAAGGAAAGAAAAAAATAGATAGCAAAATCCCCCCATTTTTACATGATGACAACTTATTTAAAAATGAAACATTTAGTAGGTAAAAAACATGCAAACATGCAAAAAAAAAAGTCACGTGCTACTAGTTTGAGGCCTTAAATGATGCTCTTGTGTTGAAAGCTTAGAAGTGCCTGGCACCTAGTAAGCTCTCAATAAAGGTTAGGCTATCTTTATTTGTTTTACTGAGACCTGTGCTTTTTTTTTTTTCCTTATTTATGGAGGGGAATCTAAGGCTCAAAGAGCTGAGCTAGGATATGACAGAGCCAGACCTAAGTCTTTCTGATCCCAAGCCTCAGTTTCCCCGCAGTGGGTGGTAAGAGTTTTCATTAACAGCTTAGGCTTTTTTATGCTACCCTGACTTGCATAATAAAAAAAAAAAAAACATTGCCTTTGCTGCTTTCATGACTCTTGCACTGCATGTTTGTCTTAAATTCAGAGAATTAATAGGTAGAAGCTTCAAGAGTCTTATTTATTGATTGATTATTAAAGGCAAAAGACTCATATGTAGAAGTTGACATTGAAAAAAAAAAAAAAGAGCCAGAGGAGTATTCTAGATTTACTACTTTTAGGCTGAACCACTTGCATTGTGGCCGCAGGGTTTGAATTCATAGTTGTAACACTGCTTTCCTATCTTCAGAGAAAACAAGTCTCAAAAGATCCTTTGTGTCCTCAGTCTAAATGCTGGGTTCCCTCATGCTTTGTTACTTTCAAGATAAAAAGATTTCAAACAGACAAAAGCTTCTTCCATTCTTGGCTTTGCTTACAAAGCAAGAACTATGAGGGTAATATTTCATGTTTTTGCACCTTCATTTTCAAGGTCCAAACATGTCCACATTCTAATAAGGAGAACAAAGAGGCAAATCAAGGTCAGTTAAGAGATGTGAGCTAATGACTCAGGAAGTAGAACAGGTCAGTGAATGGAAAGGTAAGTTTTTGACCCAGGAAGTAGAATGAGGTCAGTGAGTGGAAAGGTGAGCTCTTGATCCAGGAAGTTAAAGTAGGTCAGTAAAACAAACTTGAAAACTGTGACTCAGGAAGTAGAAGGTGATCAGTGAGCAGAAAGGTGAGCTCGTGACCCAGGAAGTAAATAAGGTCAACAAAAGAAAGAAAAAATGAATTGGTTATAAAGTAGCTCTTAGAAGTCAGAAATAAAGGTTTACTTTATTTTTGTCTTTTTATACCAAGCAAGGCCAGTAATACCAGTGGATTATTTTAAGAAGAATGAATGATTCCTTTCAAATTAGGTTCTTTGCCTCTTTGCAATTGTAAGGATTTAGGGATATCCCGAACCTCTTTTTGCTTCAGTTTCCTATTTATAAAATGGAGATAATAATATTGTGTGCCTCCTAGATTGTTGTGAGAATTAAACAATATATGTGAGTGCTTAGGATTATGCTTAATATATAGTAAGTATTAATTAAATACCTTTTATTATTATTATTCTTTTTTAAATGTTTCAAAATGCCTTTCTACTTCTTAATGAGTATATGCTCTCACCTACTGGTATGTCCCTCACTTATCTACTGACTTCTTTATTGCACAGAAGTATCTAGTAGTTATTAGTTAATCGTCAACAAGGGGGTTCTTGGTGAGACAGATTCTCTCATGCTATGAAATACTATCGGAATCACATCTGCTAATTCAATAGCCCAGAGTCCCACAGTCCCAGGGCACTCTCTCAGAGTAAATCTATGATAAATAAGTTGGTAACAAATGAATTGTTTATTTCCTGGCAAAAGGAACATGGAGGAGTAAGAGAGATTGGTTTTCTTTTGTAAAACAGATTGTCATACAAAGGATAGCTTTAAATCAGAAGGTCTGGGTATGGCACACATAATACCTGGGGGAAAGAGAAATCTCTGGCTCCTTTTCTTAGTATCGCTTGTCAATTGAATGGAAATTTCCTCTCTATTGTGTGGACATAAGTATGATGAAAATCATGTCTATTTGGCTTGAGGTTCTTACAAAGATGTGTTCAGACAAGTGCTGCTTAAGTATTAATAAAATGCACCCTGACTTTCTTTCATCTGTCCCCATAGAGGTCTGCTTTTCTGTCCAATATCTCTTTTTGTTGTTTATTTCTTTCTTTCCATTGCTCATTGATGTGCATTTTAACAACGTATGTACTGCTTTATTTTAAGGTGAGATTATAGGTCCTGGGCAAAGCAAAAGTCCCTATCAATATATTGTATGTGTCCAGCTTTGATAGCTTGGTTTTCATTGATTTGTTGGTTATTTAAACCACTGAGCTATTAACAAAGCAGGGACACTGCACACAGTGTATCCTTAGCCCCTGCCCGAAATTTCTCTATTTCATATAAAATAGCTTTGGGAATGCTATTTCAGCAAAATAACGCTATTATTCTTAGTGTATGGTGTTCTACAGTTTCAAAAGCTCTTTCCCATGCATTTTGCCATTTGATTTTCATAACAAACCTGTGAGTCCAGCAGGGCATTATTATTCCTATTTTATACATAAAAAAATACACCTGAAAGAATATAATCAATTCATAGAAGGTCGAAAAGTGACAATGTGAGGATTTGAACTCAAGAATATATGACTCCAGGGTCCTTGCTTTATCCTCTGTTCTTAGGCAGGAGAAGTGATTTCTCAAAACCACCCCATTTGTTAGGGTGCCTCTTTTTCTAAAAGGGTCTGTATACCAAAAGCATGCTTAGAGGCACAATCAGAGCTATGAAATCAGTCATTTTTATCCATAGTGCTTCTGATCTTGTTCCGGTCCTTTACCTGTTTAAATATTAATGAGAAAACCATAAAAGAGTGTGGATGCTTTCTGAGCTTCATGTTTGTTAGGACAGAAAATCACCCCTAGGTCACTGATGTTGCTGGTTGCTGGCAATGTGCAGAAGGAAGTGAGAAGGAGTCAGACCTGCGTTTAGGTACTGGATTTACCAGTTTCTAGTTGCAATATCATGAGAAACTCTCTAAGTCGCAAATTCCTCCTCTGGTAAATGGGAACAATAATATAATAGTAACTGTCTTTTACAGATGGCATGAAGATTGAAAAACACATTTCCTGTAAACTGTTTAGCAAAGAACTCTGTTTTGTAACAACTTAAATAAACGATAGCTATGGTTGCTATTACACTGACTTTGTCTTTGCTACTTGAATGTGATAATATAGGGAAAAAGTTCTATTGAAAATGCCCCAAGCATATTTTGCCTTAGGGGTCTTACAGATCTTTGGTTCTTTAGACTTAAAAATGATGAGTAAAAAAAAAGGAAAGGATGAATAATAAATGTTTGCTCTCATGCTCCATTTTACTTTGTGCAAAAACTAATCATGACACTTACTACATTCTTTTGATAAATTCAATTCAGTTCAACAAATGTTGTCTGAGGACCTACTATGTGTCAGATGCTATGCTAGGCACTGGGGTGAAAGCTGGATAGGACAAGGTCTTCAGCTTCAAGACACCTACTGATGAATGGGGATGATGGAAAACAGGTATCTTTAAATTGTGCTGCACGTGCTGTTCTGGCTATATGGCCAGAATAGTATGCAAATTAGACAGGGCCACTTTGGTAAACTTGGGCTTATAATGCAGTCAGAGGATTCTTGGAAGCATTTCAACACTACCAGAATATAAAATAAAAGTCAAGAAGAGGTGAAAGGTAACTGGAGAAAATTCCTGGAGCCAGGTGGTCTTAGTCCATTCCTGATACTATAACAAAATATTTGAACTGGATAATTTATAAGAATAGAAATTTGTTCCTTATGGTTCTGAAGGCTGGCAAGTCCAACATCAAAGTTCCAGCAGAATTGGCATCTTGTTGCTGTGTCCTTACATGGCAGGAGGCAGAAGAGCAAAAGATCTATTTGGTTCCCCACACTAATAGGGCACTAATCCCATTCATGAGAGCTCTGTCCTCGTGACTTAATCACTGTTTAAAGGCCTAACCCCTTAATACCATCACATTGGAAAGTTTGAGTTCCAACACATAAATTTTAAAAGGACACATACATTCAAACCATAGCACAGGCCATGGGATGCTATTGAGAAGATGTGGGCTTTATTTCATAACTTACAGGTCACAAATCACAGACCATGAGCCACATATACCCCATACAGATTGTGTTTCATCTTCAGTATCTTTTAAAAAATGAATTGACATAAATATAAAAACCGATTACACTTACAAATCCCAATGACCGTCTTCTGGAGAAATCACTCAACCCACATTTCAATATAATACCAATGAACTGGAGGTAAAGTATGTCTACTTACAAAATACCAGGCACTCTAAGATTTGCCACAGTCCCTATCAGTCCCTTTTAATTACCCTACCCCACACATTTTTATTACATATTTGACATCTACAGGTATTCAAGATTGCTTTGTCTATTGTCCAGCCCTTAATAAGTATATGGAACTACACCTATCAGAAAACTGGGCATAGAATTACTTACTGCATGGGTAAAAGCCAACAAACTGGTCCACTCCACAGACACCAATAATCTTATCAAATCATTACTATCTAAATCCAGCAGGTTCGAGTAAGAGTGGTAAGGAGGTTGCAGCAAATTAGTAGCAATAGTGTTGGTACTATTTATTACTTCTGCTGATAACAACATTAGCTAGTATCTAGTTAAGTCTAAGTGCCAGAAAATATGCTAATAAATTTACATGAATTATCTTAATCAATAGCCTTACAAAAGCAGTTATATCATTATCCCAATTTTACAGATAAGGAATAGGAGACATAGAAATGTCAACAAAACTATCAAGGTTGGGCTATCTTAAACACACAATCTTAAACACTCTGTAGTACTGCATACTAGAGGGAAAATCCTCCTAAGTGGTATTATGAGTAGAAGGGGAAAGGCAGAAACAGGAAGAACTATGATGGAGTACGTAAACTGCGGTTTATAATGTTTACTCTCTTATATGTTTTATATCTTCAAAGAAAATGTCATTTTAGTCTAATTAAAACCTACTCAATGAAAACTACTGATAATTGGTCTAAGAGTTATGCAAACCAACCTTCCATCTAGCTATAGAGCTCAATCTAAACCTGACCACATTTCTAGCTGACAGAAAGCAGATTAATAGTAATCCACAAACTGAAAGATCTTCTCCTAAAAGAACAAATAAACAGAAAGAGCAATTTTAATAAATTTTGGGACATATTACAGTATAAAAGAAAGAGCACTTTATCCTGAAAACTCAGAAGAATAAAAACCTTATAAACATTTTAGAAAACAGGTTGGAATTTGCAAGGAAATTTTGCCTCCTTGAAACAAAGGCAGAGCACCATAGAGAAAAACTGGCTGAGATAATAGATAGAGGGATGAGATGAAAATAAATATGCAGTGATGTAAAAGGTGGCCAGAAAAACCTGAAAAAAGCATTCAAGCATTCTACTAAGTGAGGTATCCCAAGAATGGAAAGACAAGCACCACATGTACTCACCATCAAATTGGTAACTGATCAACCCATAAGTGCACATATAAGAATAACATCTATTGGATGTTGGGCAGGGGGGAGGGGGAGGGGGGAGGAGGGAGAAGGGGACCAGTATATATATACACAAAGAGTGCAATGAGCATCATCCGAAGGATGGACATATTTGAAATTCGGACTTAGGGGATGAGGAGGGGGCAAGGGCAACATATGCAACCTAAACGTCTGTACCCCCTTAATATGCTGAAATAAAAAAAAATACAATAGCACAATTAAAATAATTACTGGAAATAGAAAAAAATAATGAGGAAGAGCCAGGAATTCTGCTTCCTGGATGGCAGACTATGTAATTCACACTGAACTTTTGTTGGGAAAATCTAGAAAAAATGGGAAAAATATTTAATATTTAAAAAACTAAAAAAAAATGAACATTTATTTGAATGTACAGAG